>JBBMKA010043284.1:0-21104 GCA_037833695.1 Sechiopsis laciniata | reverse complement strand
CAAGATTTAACAGAAAATCCATATGGTTGAGCAAAACTCAACGATTCTGTTGCGCTAAGTCCAATGGAGAAGAATTCAGTCTTATTGACATTGACATTTAATCTGGAGTAGAAGGCAGATTTATTGCAATTTATGTTCAAACCCGATGCTCTCTCGAAGATCCTCACCGTTTGAACGAGATTTTGTAGTGAGTCTTTCTTCATAGACAAGAAAAGCAATGTGTCATCTGCAAAAAGAAGGTGACTGACAGAACAACCCTCCACGTTGAAGCCCTCAATCTCTCCTCCTTTCTCGACCTTTAGCAGCAGTCTGCTCAAGCAATCCATCACCATGATAAATAGGAAAGGAGAGAATGGGTCTCCTTGTCTCAATCCCTTGGAGGTTCTAAACTTACCTCTAGGCTTCCCGTTAATGATGATCGAAAATTTCGTGGTTGATATGCAACCGCTTATCCATTTCCTCCATTTTAGACCAAAGCCTTTTGCAATCATAATCTCCTCAAGGAAGTTCCAATCCACCTTATCGAAGGCCTTCTCAATGTCCAGTTGAAGAAGAATTCCTTGTTTCCCTTCTTGGATCCAACCGTCAATCGGTTCATTAGCAATAAGAACTGAATCAAGGATCTGTCTATTCGCAACAAATGCAGATTGATATTTGGTAATCGTGTTGGGGAGAACTCCTTTAAACCTTTCAGATAACACTCTAGCAATAATCCTGTACAGACAAGTTGTTAAACTAATAGGTCTGTAATCGTCCACAGATTGAGCCAAAACTTTCTTGGGAATGAGACAGATATAAGTCTCGTTGACACTAGCATTTATGATACCATTTTGGAAAAAATCCTTGAACACACTCTTGATGGCTTCCTTGAGAATTTTCAAGATTTTTTAAAATATTCGGTCGTAAATCCATTTGGTCCTGGCATTTTGTTGATGGTCTCTTCCTTAGTAAATGGGAGTTCAATCATCTTACTTTGAGCACTGGTGATCGGATCCCAATCCACAATATCAGGAAAAGGAGTTCAATCATCTTATAAAAAGATGAGAATTTAGATTCAATGTCTTTGTCTTTGAGCAGGCTTTGACCATCCCTAGATAAAATTTCAATTATAGTGCTCCTTCGTCTATTAGCAGCCACATGCCTATTGAAGAAACCAGTGTTCTCATCCCCTAATTGCAACTATTGAGCCTTGCATTGTTACCTCCACATAGCCTCCTCTTTAGCACAACATCAGCCAACTCTTTTTTCAGTAGAAATCTCTTTTTTTTTTTCAGTAAGTGAAGACAAACCCTTCTCTTCCAAATCATCAATCGCAGCAATGTTGTTCGAGAGTTCAATTGATTTGGTTTTATGATTACCAAACGAATCAATGTTCCATTGCTTCAAAACCAATTTGAACTACTTCAATTTTTTAATGAAGCCATGACCTGGCCATCCGCAAATAGGATGCCCTTTCCACCAACCCTCCATGAGATTTGCAAAGGAAGCATGGTCCAGCCATGAATTGATAAATCTAAATGGGCTAGGACCCCACAATTCCTTTCCCAGATTAAGCAGATGGGAAAATGATCAGAGGTGTCCCTTTTGAGCCTTCTAACAGTCGCAAATTCAAATTTTTTATCAATACCATCAGTGATAAAGAAATGATCAATGAGAGTCAGAGTTGGTGGTCCCTTCCATTGGTCCATGTGAAGCTTCCATTCGACATTGTTACTTCAATAAGGTCCAGCTTGCGAATTGTGTCATTGAAATCATTCATGCCAGCATTTGGAGAAGAGTATGAAGATTTCTCCCATGTCCACCGAATAATGTTGAAATCACCACCAATGATCCAGTTATTGCCACTTTTCTTATGGATCTCTTCCATCTCACTCCAAAGGGAGTCTCTTTGACTCGACCCATTAGGCCCATAAACACCTGTTATCTAGAAATTATAGCCATTAATTAAGGCAAGGTTAAGGGATAATGTGTACGTACCAGTTATTGCGCCAATATTAGTGAAAGAGGACTCATTCCAAATGATGACAATACCACCCGAGGATCCATCTGAATCCAAAGAACACCAAGCAAGATTTCTAGAACTCCATAACGATTTTATGAAGGGCTTGTCGATAGAAGGACTCTTAGTTTCCTGAAGAATCACAATCGTTAGATTATGTCTTTTTAAGAAATTTTTTATGACGCACGTTTACTTGCCGACCCCCATCCTCTAACGTTCCAAGATACAATGATCATCTTGAAAGGCTTGAATCTCCACTCTGTTTCTATCCATCTTCAGGGTAATAGTTAATCGATGTCTTCAAATTCTCTACTTCACGCTTCCAATTCTTCTGTTTTTTAGCTGTGTTCGAGCATCCCTTATTTGGTGGCATGGGCGCAATATAGAGCTTTTTTTTAGCTAGCCAAGGAAAGAAATACGGGAGGAGAGATGCTACTTCGTCTGGAATGTCAGCTTCCAAGACCGAATTCCAGATCCTCTGTTAATCTCGCTAGCATTCTTAATCGGAGGCTTCATTCTCAAAGGAATGGGTTCTACACAAATGTTCTCTTCAATCTCATTCTCTTCATAAGAAACTACAATACCATATCCATTCTCAGTGTCCAGTCGAATTGCCAATGTACGATCTCTGTGAGGTGTGTTACTCGGAGATGAGCAATTATCTCCCTCTGATCCACTAAATGAGTGTGGTTGATTGGTGGAGTGGATTGTGCCCGTAATCATTCTATGAGCTCTGTTATTGATGATTATAGGGATACCCATGGGTCTTGGAACATCATTCGACAACATGACTTGAGAAGGTTGACTTATAGTTAGTTCTAAACTGGGTTCCAAAGTCTGGTTGAGATCAAATGTCTCTTCTGTTTTTTATTGTTCTCGTCTAGTTGAGATGGAGTGTGGTTTCTGAAATCATCTGCGGCGATGGGACAAGAGAGAGAATTGGTTTTTCCCCCTCAGTCTGTGTAATTCCTTTATCCGGTATAATAGGAGGGCATTAGGAGTTGTTAGATAAAAAATTGTCAGATCTAACCCAAATAGCTTGTCTTTTCTTCTTCGAAAAATTAACCCACTCTCGATGGACGCGCGTGAAGTATCAACATTGTTTGAAATCATCGGAATCGAACCATGAAGATTTTGAGAGTAACCATTGTGGTCCTTAACCATGAAGAACGGATCAATGCACACTTTAATGGGAAAGTAAGATGATGATGGCAGATGAATAATAGCCGGAACAAAACCACACGAATTTGGTTTCACCTTCAATTTGACCTCCATCATGTCTGATCTCAGCAGAGTCTTCTGAGCAACTTCAATGAGTCCTCTACATTCGTCTCCTATAATTTTAAAGGATTCCATTGTCCAATTTTCCAATGGCAAGTCACGAACCTTAATCCATCCACCATAACTAGGTTCCTGCGAGTTTGTGAGCATTTCTTTTGTCGAGTATTGACTAAATCGAACCCTGAAATTACCACTTTGTACCAGTTCTGAATAGCCACGATAACTTTTGCTTGCTCTTCATTCTCACAAGCCATGAGGGCTCTGTCTGCAGAAGAGGAGTGATAGCTCCAAAAGATGTAACTTCCATTCGAATAGCTTTCCCAATCTCGATCCAAGAATCATGAAAATGTTCTCTGTAGATGAGTACTGATGATCTTAATTTGATAGAAACTAATGAATCAATCGAAGGATTCCTGTTTCCTTGTTCATTTCTATCATCACAAACCATTTTCTTTGAAGTATTGGTCATTACTCTGTTTTTCGAGCTCTTTAATGCATCACTATAAGAGTTTGAGTCATTAATAACTTTCTGGTGAACATCACGAGTAGCCTTCTTAACTTCATTGAATGCTCTTATGTAACGGCCTAGGTTTTTCATACGGTTCTCCAGGTATGATTTTCAATTGTTTCAGTTTGTTCGTTGGGCCATTATTGAAGTTTTATCCTTTGGGGGTATTTTAGTAAATTTACCATTAAGGCTAGTTTTGTGTTTTAATGAGTTTAGGGCTTTTTGTGATTTCAGGGCAAAGGAGGTCAGTTTTGCACTTTGGGAGGATTGCCACGTGTTCAGGGGGTTACTAATCGATCGATCGATCGATTAGCTTAATTCATCCCTTTTTCGATCGAAGAACAAAAAGTTCCCTTCGTCTTCTCCTCCATCGCTCTCACCCTCATCTCCTTCGATCTTCTTCTCCTTCCCTTCATCCCCATCGTTCACGCCGTTCCACGTCGATTGGCCGCACCAAGCCGCCGCCATGCCTGTGCCCACACTACACGGACTCGCACGCAAACCACGCACATCCCTGCCATCTGCTTGCCCACGCTCGCCTGCATCGATTTGCCAAGCCACACGCACGCAGCGACGCGTGCCTTGCTCAGATTCTGCACGCCCCTACGCTGCTTACGCAGCCTTCGCCGCACACAAGCCCGCAACCCAGCGTAGCGCACCCTGCGCAACCCAGCGTAGCGCACCCTGCGCAACCCAGCGTAGCGCACCCTGCGCAGCTCCGTGTGCACCCGCAGCCCCGCACGCACTTGTCCGCAATCGAGCCTGCCCGTTCAGGAGTTGAGTAAATCTCATTCTCGGAGTGCCCTGTTATTTTAAAAAAACTGGATTATTTGTTGATCGTTTTAATATATTCTTCTATGTTGTATTTTGGCCTGTTGGTGTTGTTATCTACAGCTCAAGGAGAATTAGATTGTCTGTTCTATATTACTTTTCAGGTAAGGATTTCTTGTCGTGGGTTCTGTGGACCCTGCATAAACATTTATTGATAGTGTTCTATGCCTGCTTGTTTTATTGTACTATGAGCATGTATTAGTGGATAGGATTGATGTGGTGTCTAGTTGTGCTGTCGGCATGTGTTTGATTCCATTATTATGTTATTAGTACCATACTAGGGTTGTATGTCTTGATACTGAGCATGTTGGTGATCTGTTAGGAATCAGGCTTGTTGAACTCTTAGCATGTTTTACAGTTAGGTTGTCATCATCTAGAGGCTGAGAGTGGACACGATGTATGTTGTCCCCACAGGTCAGGGTCAGTGAGGATCAATTCTCGCCCCTGATAGTCGGGTTGTGGTGTAGCACACTACCCCGACAAAGCCGAGTTTGTGGCCTGCTAAAGCGGGATCCTTTCTTTGGTGTAAGCCTACCTTGGGACGATTTTTAGCTTCAGGCGTAGGTGTGAATAGGCTGCCACAGTTGGGTGCGTGCCGAGGGCCTCCCACCAGTGTGGATCAGTGGACACCATTCTGTTTAGTTAGGCATGTGGACCTGAACCTATGTGATTTGTGCAGGCCTACAGTTACCCCGATTTGCAGTAGAATACAGTGTGCGCACACACGCATTAGATGTCGAGAGGACGTCTCCCTCGGGCTAATGTTGTCAGTACACCTTTTCGGTTAGTCTAGAGCCAGACACTAAGTACTCTCCCAGGTGTCTAGGATCAGCATAGTGAGCTAATCACTAGCCGAGAGTTAAAAACTCTCGAGGTTTAGGAGTTTTGCTGATAACTCATTCCGGGATCTGTTGGTTGACTGTATTGCATGTATGTTTAGATGTTAGATAATGTGATGTATACGTACTGTACCTCGATTGAGGATTCTTACTGAGTGCCTTTGTACTCACCCTTATTCTGTGGTTTTACCACCAGGTAACTTGGGATAGCACCGAGATGGCTAGAGGAGGAACTGACTGATCATGCGAGTCCGCTGAGTTGATTTGTATTCTTTATTTTGTGTCGTTTTGATTTAGCATTTGGTTAAGGACCAATCCTTTAGTTTTCATTATTTGAACTGTTTTAATAATTCTCTAGCCAGAATCTCAAATAATATGTTTTGTTTTTTATTGGACAGTTTATGGATTTAAATAAAGAGATTTCGTTTTAACTATTCTATTATAAGGGTATTTGAATCATGCATACTGAGTAAGAACCAGGTTTAAGATTGTTTTAGCAGTCGGGTTCTTATAGTTGTAGTAAAGCTCAGTCATAGATTCTGTAAACTGACCTACTGAGTTAGGTCGTTTGTCCCCATGATCATCGGCACTCCAACTGCTGTCAAGTGTGATGGAAGTTAATTTTTTTAAGGGTTGTTACAGTACTTGCATCTAGCTTACATGTTTTTCCTGTTGTTGCTTGTGTTGGTCCGAGCGTGGACTAACTCAGTGTGGTTTGGTTGTAGATCGCGAGATATGACGGTTACACGCAGCGGAGCTGGGACGTCAAATGTCACCTATAGAAGTGGTGGCACAGAGCCCGTGATTGAAGAAGTTTCCAGCACCATGTGGTGTATGCATATACGCACCGAGTGTCAAGTAGATGGCTCACCTGGACCGGTGTCGTTAGTACACCAGTAGTGAAAAGTTGTGTTTGAGCTAGATAGTTGTGTAACGAACTCCACGACCAGTCGTATTATCTAGAACAGGTGAGTGTCTCAAGGGCCTCACAAGAAAGTTATGTACCGAACTTCATAACCTACTATATTCTTGCATATAGGTGAATGTCTCAAGGGCCTCACAAGAGAGTTGTGTAACGTACTTCATAACCTGTCATGCTGAGCTTAGGTGAGCGTCTTTAGGGCCTCACAAGGAAGAGTCACGTAACGAGTCTTATGACCAAGTAAAAAGCTAAGTTGAGTTGAGAGTAAGGACGATGGATTGAGAAAGGCATGTAACGAAACTCATGGTCAGTTAGTAAGCTACGTTGAGACAAGGATACATTTGTATTACTAGCATGTTGAGTTCTTCTTTGTGCATTGTACCTCTGTTAGGGAGTTCTTACGGAGTATTCTTTTATACTCACCCTTTCTGTGGTTATTTTCTTTCCACAGGTAATCAGAAACACCACTGAGATAGTTAGTTGGGAGGTTTTGAGAGATCATGGGTGGAGCTTACCGCATTAGCTCTATCTAGGCTGTTCGTTTAGTTGTTAATCTTTGTTACTCGTGGTCATGTTAAGGTTTAGTCTCCTATTATTTCTGTTAAACGTTTTGTAACACTTAGGCATAGATGCCTTTACCTGTGTTTATTTGTTTATTTAATTAATTTTAGGTTAAAATACCATTTTGGTCCTCCAACTTTGGCTCTTGTTCCATTTTAGTCCTCTAACTATCAAAAATTCAATATTGGCCCTCTAACTTTGAGAAAAGCTCAAAATTAGTCCCTCCAGTCAAATAAAGTTATCTTTTCAGTTAAATAAGTTGTTTTTTTAAAAATTAAAAAAAATTAAAAAATAAAAATAAAAAAATAAAAAAAATCTCTTTCCTAATTCTTCAATCGTTTCTCTCTTCTCGCCACCAGAAATAAAATTCCAAAATCCTGGGATTGAAGCCACCCTAAAAAACTTATCATCTATTATATATATTTATTTATTTATATCCCTCTTTCCTACCCAACCCTTTTCTTTCACCCTCATCTCTCTTTCTTTCATTTTTATGTTCTTCTTTATTTTTGTGGTAAGTTTTAAACCCAGATCTGATTTCAAATTGAGATTGAAACTAAATAAAAATTGACGACTAATTTTGTTCAATCACACATGATTTCACAGTGAGTTTGAAATTAAATAAACCCATATCTCAATTTTCTTTGATTGTCAATTTTAGGACTTGAAATTGATTCGTGGGAGGATTGGTTTTTTTAGTTTCCAATAGGCAAGGGGGTCAATCTCGAAATCAAAATTTGAAGGGTGTATTAAAGACTTGGTTGAAATCTACGATTAATAAGGCATTGCATAAGGAGGTTTATATTGATTAAAGCTGAAGAAAATGGGTATGAGGCAGAGAAGAGAAGAAACAGACGACGGGGCCGTGGTTGTGAGGAGAGAGAAACAAATGGCAAATGAGAATTAAGGAGAGAGAAATTTTATATATTAAAACACATCTCATTTTAACGGAAAAGTGACTCCATCCAACGGAAAAGTGGCTGCATTTAACGGTAGGGACTAATTTTGAACTTTTCTCAAAGTTTGAGGACTAATATTAAACTTTTGATAGTTGGAGGACCAAAATGAAACAAGAGCGAAAGTTGGACGACCAAAATAGTATTTTAACCTAATTTGTCATATTTAAATTTTATTCTAAGATTTTTTATTTTTTGAGGGATTTGGATTAGCAATTATATAAGCGATAGAATAAGAAATTATTTTGAGTGATTAAATATTAGAGTTAGTAAATTTTATAGAGAAATTGTTGACAATAGATCGATTGAATATGATTTTTTATAAAATAGTTTAGAGCTTAAGAATCCCCACCTCCCTCCCTCTCTGGTTTTTTAGACAACTTACATCTAACTCTTCAATCACCAAAAATTTCAATCACAAACCAATTCATACACCAAAATCCATAAAGAAATTTAAAACCTCAATCATATTCATACCCCATGGCAGATAGGCAAATCAATCTGAGGTAGAAGAGAACTTATCATACGGATAAACGCCAAACCTGTGAACTCAAATCAATCGAAGGTCACAAAAAAATATTAGAGAAAAATGAAGGAACGATCAAACGAAATGAAAGGATTGGAAGAATCGATCAGAGACATGCGAATGATAAAGGCGAAAGGAAGAAGGAAGAAGAACGAGAGCGGCATCGACGCGAGTGTAGAAGGTAGACTTTTTTGGACAGGAAGAACAAGGATTGAGGTTGTTGATGATTCCATGGAGATGAACGTTGTTATCTATAATCGCTGGCTGTTAGAATGAGCTGTTAAATAGATGTGCAACACCTGCGAACAAACGGGCTGTTAGTAATAGCCCATGCTAACAACTCAATGCAAAAGACACAATGAACATTGGAAATGCCATTTCAAAGCACCAAATCTCTCTCCCATCCACAAGAGGGGGAAAAAAAGTAAAACGAAAAATAGAAACAAGACAAAATCCTTAAAGAACAGTACAATAATAGGTCTACGAGAAGATAAATGACACAAAAACTTATTGGAGTCTTATTCATCATGATTTATACTCTAATAACTCATGGTGGTTCTATTGGAGGGGAAGGTACTCTTTTCCATGGTGTCACTACAAACAGCATAGAACTCGCTTGATATACCATCTCGTCTCGTGCATTACACGACTAAGAATTACGACTACAGCATGAGTTCTTTGAGAAGTCGATTCCATCTTGGAGTTTCTTCGTCGAAAATGTACGTCAGCGGAGATACTAGAACCCCGCTTCCTCCAATCTGCACCAATTGGTTCTAAGTGAGAAACTAACTATACATGGTTTTTCATTAGAATGGCAAGCCAGTAAATAATGTCATTGAAGGGATGATAATTGCTTACTGCTCTCAGTTGTTGAACTGACTTATAGAGGAAGTTTTTGGGGACACAAATCACAATGGCATAGTAATCAGCTACTACCTTCCCATCACGTTTGCAGAAAACTGGACTAATAGTGGGGCCCTGTACAATATTATCAATCAAAATGTAACTAACATACAAAAAAAAAACAGTTTCTATAGAATTGTTCTTTTTCCCCTTTTATATTGCTTCCACCTGCAACCCAGACAATGATGGTTGACTTAACACACGATCTGCCACTTCTTGTGCACTATTTCCTCTTATATTTGCAATCACCTGCCAGTTGGAGCATGATAATGTCAAGCTTAGAAGGAAAAAGAATATTGATCAGTGATTAAAGTAATTCAATTTAATTAAATTTACTCCAACCTATTAGGTTAAGCTTTTGGATTGATCGGTGATTAAAGTAATTCAACTCACCGTGAACTGACCAACAGCCTTTAGATGTGCCTCCAGTCTTTCAAGAATCTCATGGGTTATGTGTAAGGCACCTTTCCTTTGAATCAAGGACTTTCGGCTGGCAAGAAGAACAGCCTATAAAACATTATCTTTGTGGTAAGAAAGCATCTGATATAGAGAGAACTTAAAACAACTATCTAATGGCAAGCTTCTCAAAGAAACTCAGTTTGAAACCAATTCAGAACTTCACCTGGCTTTCCAAAACAACTCCACCTTCAATTTCTTTCAAATTGTTTTCTCTCAGCGTGATCCCGCTACTTACAAGGTCCAAAATAGCATCAGCTATCCCCATCTGCATTTCAAAGGCAAAAACATAGTTCTGTAAGTATAGAAGAGTACTGCTGACTGCTGAGGTAGTGAAGGTTGTCCAGATTACTATCTCTTCTTCAACTATATATGATCTGAAAAGTCCTATCAGGGAATCAGCAATATCTATCATTGTATCAGACATCTTAATTCTTACCACAATAGCAAGAAGTTTTGACCTAACTAATCTTTCCTAGCTGAATACAAGGGAATACTGCAAAGTAAATGGGGCAAAGCATTTTAGTCTTAGTTATGCTTCTAGACAGCTGAAAGTTCTTCCAATTTGCACACACCTCGACTATTGTCACAGAACATACTGTTTGACCCAAGGAAAATGTGAGTTACTTTGGGACATGCATGATCATATTCTTGGAACAACTAAGACAATTACTATCTTTGTTTTGCTTGCTTATTTTGATGTCTTCTTTTGCAGTCGTTTTTACTTCAGTTGTGTATGTATGTGGCCTACAATGACATCATGTTTCAAGAAAATGGTTTTATAGTGATGACATGCTTAAGTAAATGGTTGGTTACAAAGATAATATGCTTCAAGCAAATGATTACTTCGTCCAAAATAGAACCACTACATAAACTTAACTAAAAGCTACGGGATTGGGAAAGGTTTTCCCACTGGCAATATATCAGACATTAGAACTCAAGCTCAGTGTGGAAATCCGCAACAACCTCAAGACAAAAACTCAGCATTTGAGAAATAACTATTACCGCAGGGGCAGCTTCTAATGCTCCATCAGCCGTTGAAAAACTGACGTGTTCCAACCCATTTTCTTTAAGAAATTTGGGCCCAAGCTGTGAATAAGAACATTATTAAACTTATCCAATTAGTACTTCATTCAAACTCCAAACTGAAACATTTTTGCTTTCAAGAAAAAAAAAAGGCAGCGATGTGATGGATAATGAAGAAAAGCAACATCATACATAAGTAAAGCCAGTAGCAACTCGAAGAGGCTTCTCCTTAGTCCATTGGGGCATTCGAGCTAAATCCTGAATTGAATTTATATTCTCGAAAATGCCATATTTGGGTATCTAGTTTGAAAGGAAGAAGGATAAATGGAAAGTGTAAGAACAGAATTATTGACAAGTTCATGACATTAAAAAAAATGTTGATCATATCAAGGGAGGAAAAACTTACAGCAAGCGATAAATGGCAATCCCCATAATCAAGGGCCTCGTGAACAATGATAAGATCATCACTACCCTGTGGGGGAGAAAGAAAATAACAATTAGAAGCAGTAAGATTTGGCTTATTGTTTTTCCTAATAATGGTTGCAAGTAGTTCATTCTAAAACTAATGAAAACAGAACCAATTCAGAAGCTGGGCAACAACAAAGGAACTGTGGCATTCGCACAAAAACTAACAACATTATATACAGAGACTCTCACTTGCCCATATTCGCTAGCCGTATCGAGACCGACGATACCGAGATCCAAATCTCCGGATAACAATTTCCGAACAATGTCTTTAGGCCTTTGAAACCAGACTTCCAAGGATGATAACTGTTAGAAAGCAGAACGAATGCATAAATAAGAACAATGCCCAAATTCTTCACATTAAATGATTACTAAAACAAATAAAAAAAGCAAAATACCTGCGGAATATTTGCAACATACTGGCGAGGATTCACTTGTTTTACAGACAATTGACAGTCCTAATGCGGCAAAAAGAGTATATCCTCATCAAACAATTGGGGGAAAAATGAAATAGAAGAATGAAGAAGAATATTGCGCACCTTGAGAAGTTCGAGGGTATCGGTGGCCATTCGACCTTTGCTCGGCAACCCTAAACGAATCTCGGTTCTGTCGGAGATTCCATTCGCTTCTAGGGTTCCATTAAGAGTCTCGACCTGAGACTGTACGGCGGAGCAAATCAGCGTCGGCGGTTTCCGGCGAACGGAGGAGCTTGAATACGGCGAAGTTATGGCAATCAACGGAATCCGGGTGGTCGGAGATTGCAGAAATGTCGCCGTTAAAATCCACATTTCTGGAATCAAGATTCTGTGGTTTGGTTTGTTGGATGATTATAAACCCTATGATTTTAGATGAAATTTAAATATAAGGTTGAGATTATAACAATAGTCCACACTCACACAGTCATAGACAGTCGCAGATATTTAAATTAAAAGAAAATAGTAAATTAGAGTAGATGAATACAGGAATATCAGCTTTGTTTGGCGCAAGGCGTTTGGTTTAAGGAGAACGAGAATGATTAGAAAGTGTTTGGGTTAAAGAGAATCAATATGAGATCACAAGGAATAATTATCGGTTTTAGGAATGAAGAGATATGTGTTCATTGGTCGGTTGTGTCATCTTCGGTGAATCAACAAAATTGTCGGTTAAATTTGTTCATTCATTTCAATTTTTGCATTTTTTAAAATTAAGAAGCATATTTATCGTACAATTTTTTAATGGATTAATTTTAAAAAAATAGACATACCAAATAATTTTTTTTTTGTATTTTGTAATAATTAAATAATATTCAAATAATTATGTGAAAAATATTAATATTATATAAATAAAATAAATCTAACCAACACCCACTACTTGAAAGTCGACTGCCCTTTATTCGGTTGGTTTCGGTCAATCGATTCGATTTTTGAAAATGTATCAACACTATAGAATCTTTAAGCTTTGCTTTTTATGGACGTTTATTCGGTGGTAATTATAACATGAATGTGTTGACGCATGTACAACGTCAACTGATTAATTTAATTTTAAATGGTAAAAATGTCTATGACTCTTTAAATGGTCTTTTTTTTCTTTTTTTGATATATGTGAATGTCCGGGCTAGTTTATGCGCATCTCGACCAATGTCACGGGACATACCGTTTGACTCACATATGTTGTCTATTAATTTCTCTAGAAACAATTATGATAGTCGTGTTTACTTAAAATTTTTTTTTTAAGGTTGAAAATTATTGCATGTTACTTGCATGCCAAGGTGCATGAGATTATTCGATGCTATTTCCTCGGATTGACTTGTTGTGATAAGGGATGTGAATGGAATTTGTGCATGAGATTAGTAACTTAAAAAATCTTCCGCAATGCAGAAAGAATATTATAAATGGATATTGTTCTAGATAAGAAAAAGAGCAAATTATATTTGTCAAAATAAATATGTTTTAAGGATAGCTAAAAAGTTAAACATGCAAGAAAATAAGCAAAGTTAGTATACCATTTGAAAAACATTTAAACTTTCTAGTAATTATGCACCAAAGACACCTAGCGTTATTAATGAATGGTGTAAAATTTCATATTCGAACATGATAGATAGTCTTATATATGTTATGGTGTGTACTAGATCTGATTCGCCCATCCACTTAATGTTGTTGTTAGGTTTTTTGCAAATCCAAGTAAATAACAATAGAAGGTTGTAAAGTGACTACTTAGATATCTTGCATATCACATAGATTTATGTATTGCATATGGTGAATAAAATACACTTCACAATATTGAAATCATTGATTATGGTGTTGATATATAGAAACACAAGATTTTGTTTGGTTTTGTGTTTAAACTATTTGGTTGAACTATTAGTTAGAAAGGCCATATTACAATTTATCATTGCTTTATCTACTATTGAATCTAAATATATTCCATTAATTGAGGCTATTAAAAAAATTTGACTTAAGAAAATAATTTTGTCATAGTAAAGTATTTGCACCAATTTAATCTGATAGTTAAAATGCATTACATTTATCTAAAAATCATCATCATTATAAAGAACTAAACATATTGATGTTAAGATATTATTTAATTATAAATATTACTAATTGATAAATTAAATAACTTGAAAAATGATAGTTTATTTTCTCTTTTAATTGTGAATTTTTTTTAGTTCTAATTGTGACTATTTGGACGATAGTTTTTTTTTTTTCTTTTTTTTTTTCGTGACTATTTGGACGCAAGTCAAATATGGTATATATTAACAAGCTAAAGTGGAGATTCTTGAATTTGGTTTCAAATGGTAGCATTCCACCAAATAAAATAAACCAATAAAAGATATGTGGGGTGCAAAAAAGAGGAAAAACATATTCGAGTAATTTAAAGTAAAATGCATATCCACTATGAAAAATCAAATAAAGAACTTTAATTTGGTGAGATAGTGGAAATGTGAGAATGCAAACAATCATATGAAAATATCATTTCCAAAAAAAAAAATCATGAAAATAAATTTCTATATATGTTCAAAAATTAAAGATAAATAATTATAAATAAAAGAAAAAGGAGACGGTCATGAAATATTAAAGAAATTTTCAAATTCAAGCAAATGTAAACTAATTAGCCATTTTAACAAGAAATAGACTATGGAAAATGATATAATAATGACTAAAATAAATGATCTAATAATGAACAGCAAAATAAACCTAATAATAATCATATCTCTACGTAGTAGAAAGGAGAGTCTAAAGTTATCTAGTTGAGTCCGGTAAAGTTGTAAGCTTCAACCCTTTTTTTTTTTTTTTTTAAATTATGCTTTAACCAACTAGATAACGAGAACCTAAATTAATATTGGTTAATCTCTCGATCTAAATTTAGTAATCCAAAATTTTTCTTTGACTTGGTATATTATTTTCTCATATGCATGTGACAAGAAATCAAAACTTGTTTGGTACGTCATTGATATGTCTCAATTATATATACAACTCAGAGGAAGAAATAATAGGAAATTGTAAGAAAAGGAAATATAAGTGCTCAATCAATTCCTAAACTTATTCCTAATTAAATCATATATACATCAATTCCTAAACTTATTCCTAATTAAATCATATATACAATAACATATATTCTAAAAATAAATGATGAGAATATCTCAGTACCATCATTCAAGTTGGAGCATGTGGATCATAAATGTCCAACTTGAAAAGCAAAAAATGAAATTGGCGTGTTCCTAAAGCCTTGGTAAAAATGTCTGCAAGTTATAAAAAGGGAGAATAGTTCCATCTTGGATAGCATCTCGAACAAAGTGACAATCTGCTTCAATGTGCTTTGTTCGTTCATGGAAGACAGAATTTTGTGCAATATGTAAAGCTTACTGGCTATCACAATATACACCAATACCAGTTGGATGTTGAATCCTCACGCTAAAAAGAAGACCTTTTAACCATTTCAATTCACAAGGGAAGCCATAAAACGATATTAGGCATTTTCTGAAGAACGAGCCACCGTGGGTTGTTTTTTAGTTTTCCAAGAGATCAGAGAATGTGACCAAGAAACACAAGCCAACTCGTGAGAGAGATGCGAGTTAGAGGGCAAACTACCCAATCAGAATCACACCAACCTATTAGAGAGAGAGAGCTATCAGATCGAAGTAAAATTCCTTGTCTAGGAGAGCCCTTCAAATAGCGAACAACACGCAAGACTATTTCTCAATGCTCATGTCTAGGTTCCTGTAAGAATTGTGATAAAATATGGATAGAGTATGCCAAATCTGGACTAGTGACTGTTAAGTAAATCAAATGCCCAATCAATCGTCGATAAGGTTCTAGATTAAACAAAGGTTCTCCTGAGGCATGAGCAAGCCCATGGTTTTGCTCCATAGGAAAATATGTTAGCTTTGCACCTAAAAGACCTGTCTCAGAAATGATGTCAAGATAATATTTTCGTTGACAAAGAAAAATACTAGTAGAACTACTTGCTATTTCAATCCAGATAAAATATTTAAGTACCTTGAGATCTTTCATATGAAAACACGTGCTCAAATAATTTTTAAATACTTTCAAAGCAGTAGAATCATTTCCAAAAATAATTAAATCATCAACATACACTAAAACATTAATTTGGATAGCACCATTTTGATAAGTAAAAAGAGAATAATTAGCAAAGGATTGAAAAAAATCATACTCTTTTAAACTGCCAACCAATTTGGAAAACCAACATCGTGGTAACTGTTTCAAGTCATATAAAGACTTGCGAAGACAACAAACCATATCATGTTGAGAAGTTTTAAAACTAGGAGGAAGTTTCATAGCTCATTGAGATCTCCGTGCAAAAAAAGCATTATGCACCTCCATTTAATGCAACTCCCAATTTTTAGATGTTACAATGGCTAAGAAAGCACGAACCGTAGATTTTTGCAACTGGTGCAAATGTCTCAATATATTCAATCTCAGCGATTTGATGGTTACCAAAAATAACCAAAAGAGCTTTAAGTCATTCTACACTGCCATTAGAGTTGTACTTACTTTTGTAGACTCATTGACTATCAAAGGCAAGTTTACCAGATGGTAATTTTTCCATATTCCATGTACCATTATCCTCTAAAGCACGAATTTCTATTTGCATAGCTTAACGCCACCCGACATCTGCCATAGCCTCTTTAAAAGATTTTGGTTCACAACCTATAGTAACAACAGCAAGAAATTTCTTAAGGATAGCAGAAAAATTCTCACAATTAATATAATATGTTATTAGAAAACCAAAGGAAGCTGAAGGTGCAGGTGAAATTGGAGAGACATTGGATAGACTTTTAGTGATAGCAGTGTTTGTAAGATATTCACGAAGGCGAGTTGATGCAACCTTCGCACGAAATCCTCGTCCCATGTGAGCTTCATTTGGAGACTCTATAGCTGACTATGTTACCCCCCCCCCCCCTTATAGATGTTTGTTGGAGCGGAGATGCGAGCTGAACTGAGGCATCATCATCATCTAGGCTAGATTTAGGTTCATAAAGAATAGTTGGGGAAAAGATGGGAGCAGGCTCTAATGAGGTAGATGTTGGAATTTGGGATGTGGTATGTAGAGAGGAGGAGTAATTTGTGGGCTCAATTTCATTAGACAACGATTCAGGATCCCCCAAAATATTAAAATCAAAATCATCATCCCCCAAAGTAATGATTCCAAAACTAGTATTAAAGCTAGTAGTATTAACATTTTCACCAAAAGGAAATTGATTTAAAAAAACTTAGCATCCTTAGAAACAAAAAAAGTTTTGGTTTCTAGATTAAAAAGCTGCCACCCTTTTTTACCAAAAGGATATCCAACAGATACACATTTTCGACTTCGATTTACAAATTTATCATTCTTAGCACGTTGATTATGGACATAACAAAGTGAACCAAACGCTCAGAATTCATCAAAAGAAGGCAAAGTACTAAACAAAATTTCATAAGGTGTTTTATTATGTAGAACACTAGAGGGTGTAAGATTAATCAAATGAGAAGCTGCCAAAACACATTCGCCTAAAAAATAAAGAGTAAGATGACTTTGAAAATGCAAAGCCCTTGCCACCGTTAAAATATGACGGTGTTTACGTTCGTCATCGTCTAGGCTAGATTGAGGTTCATAGAATAGTTAGGGAAAAGATAGAAGTAGGCTCTAGTGAGGTAGATATTGGAATTTGGGTGGTGGTATGTAGAGAGGAGGAGTCATTTGTGGGCTCAATTTCATTAGGCAACGATTCAGGATCCCCCAAAATTATAAAATCAAAATCACCATCACCTAAAGTACTGCTTCCAAAACTAGTATTAAAGCTAGTAGTATTAGCATTTTCAGTAAAAAGAAATTGATTTTCAAAAAACTTAACATCCCTAGAAACAAAAAAAGTTTTGGTTTCTAGATCAAAAAGTCACCACCTTTTTTTACGAAAAGGATATCCAACAAATACACATTTTTTACTTCGGCTTGCAAATTTATCAGTCTTAGCACGTTGATTATGGGCATAACAAAGTGAACCAAACACTCAAAATCATCAAAAGAAGGCAAAGTACTAAACAAATTTCATAAGGTGTTTTATTATGTAGAACACTAGAGTGTGTACGATTAATTAAATGAGAAGCTGCCAAAACACATTCGCTCTAAAAATAAAGAGGAAAATGACTTCGAAAATGCCAAGCCCTTGCCACCGTTAAAATGTGACAGTGTTTACGTTCAACCCGACCATTATGTTGTGGAGTTCCTACACAAGAGGTTTGAAATAATATACCATTTAAAAAGAAATAATATGTCAAACAGTTAAAATCTGTCCCATCATCACTTCGAACAACCTTAACCTTTTGACCAAATTATCGATCAACCATTGCCAAAAAATGACATAAACATTTTAAATACCTCAAATTTATCAAGAAACAAATAAACCTAGATAGTACAGTAAAAATCATCCACAATAGTAAAAAAAAAACATGCTCCACAAGCGAAGGAGAATGAGCTCTTCAGCTGCTGCGTGTGCCACTCGCAGCCGTCCATCTCCAACACCTCCCTTGTGTTTTTTATCTAGTGCTTGCATCGCCCTACGTGGCATCTTCTACTTCGTCGTCTACCCCTCACACAGATTGTAAAGACTCGAGCCCCGCAATCGTCTATTATCCAGCGATCCAACATGCCGTATCACAGCAAGTTGCATTGCCTCATCGGCAAGCTGAGCAACACATGAATTCGTCTCTCTGCCCAGTCGTTCCATTCGGCAGCTTCCATTCACGTCTCCTCATCTAGCTAGTAAGCTCGTTGGTGTTTGGCTCCATTTTTGTCCATCGAGAAGGCGACGTTGGTAAGAGCTTCGTTTGCAGTTTCTCGTCCATCGCAAGTTTAATGACGTGGGTATTGGCTCAACGACAGAACTCGCGTGAAACCGAGCTCCTCTTCCTTTGCTTTTCGTTGTTTTTCATTGGAAGCCTCACTTTGTCTCAGTTTCATTTACTTCTTCGTTCACCATCTTTTCCAGTAAGTTAAGCTTGAAACCCACTCTATTTTATTCAGTTTTACGGAGATTGAGAGCTTTATTTGTAAAATTGAGACCACATCTGTGCTCGGAGAATCAAGATCTTTAAAAAGAGGTATGACTCGTTCTTTTTCATGGCAACGTGCCACCTCCAATCCGTGTTTTAGTGGTGTGCCGCCACACTCTAGTGACGCGTCGTCAGCTGAGTTTCTCGCTCACGTTCGCGTGGTGAGCTCCATTTTGGCTAGTTGTACTTCATTTGTCCGTTTCATTGACTTTTATTCATGATCCTTCGTTTAGACGATTTTCAAGATTCGTAGTTGGCTTGTGATATATCTTGATGGTTCGATTAAGTCAACAAGAAGATAAGAAGTTCTATTATTTTATTTTTTTTAAAGCTGGAAAATTGGAGCTTCGCTCCCCTATACCCGGGGTACCACTAGCCTTGTAACGGCCCAGGTTTCCATTCCAATTTTTTAGGTATGTTCGGTCGTTTATTCGGTCGTTCAATTGGGCCATTAGGGCAGTTTGAGCCTTCAGGGGCATTTTGGTAATTTTGCCTTCAGGGGTAGTTTCGTAATTATCCAAGATTTTGAGACCTTTCTATTTTTACTGAGTTCGAGTTTTCCTTCGGTTTCAGGTTTCTGGAGCTAGGGTTGTTGTTTGAGAAGTTTGGAGCCTTTGTTTGATTAAATAAGAAAAAGAAAGAAAAAGGTGGCTTCGCCAAGACTTGAAGCCGGAACCGCCTGAGGACATGTGTCGCAATCCTGTTAAACCCTTCCCTTTTGGCCGAGACATATAAATACCCAGCGATTTCTCTAATTTCACCTTTTTCTCATTTTCTCTCTTTTTCTCCCAAATTGCCGAAACCACTTTTCCCTTTCCCCTTCGCCGAAAACCCTTTCCCTTCGCCGAGATTAAGTCCCCTAGCTAAGAGCAGCTCCTTTTTCGCCGAAGCTTTGATTCAGCCGAGACCTTCGCCGTTCGCTGCTCATCATCGCGTATAGTCCCTCGCTCGCCCAGTTCTGCGCACCCTTTGCCGAAATATTTCGTGCTAGCGTCCTCACGAGCAGCCGTTCGCCTCAGGTACGTTTTGCTCGAAACCATTCTCGCTCTCCGTAGGTTTTCTGTGGTTTGTGTTAAGATATGTCGACCTTGTGCTATTCGCCGCCTCGCGGTCGTCATTCCTCTTCGTCGTTCATCTTCGCTTCAACGAACCCTTCGTTCCAACGCACGTCCACGAGTAGCTTCACCTTCGCCTTCTCTGAAGCCTGTGCAGCGTCCGCTTTCGTCTTCACTCCAGTGAACCCTTTGTCCCAGCGCACGTCCACGAGCAGCTTCGCCTTCGCCTTCGCTGAAGCCTTCTGCCGAGCCTATCTTCTCAGTTTAGGGGTATGGCTTTCCGAGCCTTGTGCCTTTTGTTACCTAGTATTGTTTAGCTATTAGATATTAATTGTGTGCTTGTAAAATTGCTATATCTAGGTTATTACTCTGATTGGTGTTCTGCAGCTCAAAGAGCCTAGTTTTATGTATTCTACTGCTTGCTTTCCAGATAAGGATTTCCTTGCCAGGGTTGTGTGGATCCTGCGCTTGACATTGATAGTTTCTTAGTTGTGTGTTTCTGTTTTCTAAGCATGCTAGTGGATAGGAGTTTGTACGTATTTCTGTTTACTGAATTTGTTAGTATATAGACTTGTCTGCTTACTGCTTGTGAATATACTTGTTAGTGGATAGGATTGTATGACATGTCTTATGGGATCTGGCATGTAGATTTATGTACACTGGTTTGCATTTCTATTGTTGTGGTAACTGTTTTATCTGCGATTGTGTTATGCTGTATGTTATTGTGCAATATTGTTGAGGTTGAACTCTGTTAGCCCTAGGGTACTCTGTAGTTAGATCTTATTAGGTTGTCATCATCTAGAGGCTGAGAGCGGACCGACGTATGTGTCCCCACCTGTCGGGTTGTGACGACAGATTCCTTACCCCCGATCGCCAGGTGTAGAGTAGCTACCACTCCGCATAAGCCTAGTTTGTGGCCTACTAGAGCGGGGTCCTTTCCTTGGTGTAAGCCTACCTTGGGACAACCTTTAGCTTCAGGCGTTGGGTGTGATTCAGGCTGCCACAGTATGGTGCTGAGGGCCTCCCGCCTGCTGTGGATCAATGCTCACCTTTCCGAGTCTTAGGCATGCCCACCTGGACCGACATAGTTTGTGTAGGCCTACATTTATTTGATTTGCAGGAGCATGCGGTGTGCGCGTATGTGCATTAGATGCTGGGAGGAGAGCTCCATCGGGCTAGTGTATCAGTACACCTTCCATTCAGTTTAGAGCCCGACGCTTGGGTACTCTCCCAAGCGTCCAGGATCA
>JBBMKA010043263.1:0-21111 GCA_037833695.1 Sechiopsis laciniata | reverse complement strand
CCAAACACTTATTTATTATCATTTATCTTCACTTCCCTTCCCACCAAACACTAACTTACTCTCACTTCCCTTCCTTACTCATCCCTTCCCATCCCTTCCTTTCCCAACTCACCCTACCCAAGCATGCCCTTAAGGTGTATATGTTGTGGGTTTGTGAGTATTGAAAAAGAATATGAACTATGATTAGTAGCTCTATCAAATATCATATATCTTTTCTCTCAAAATTTTTTTTTAAAAAAATCATATATCTTGAGTACATGAATCTAATTAATATTATTTTCGTTGTAATTTTATTTATGGAAAGTTAAGAATGGTTTATTAGAAGAAATTGATTTTTAAATGATATTTAGATATAAAGTTTTTTTTTAATCTAAAATAACATTTTAAAAGATTTTGTTTGGACAGATTTACCTTCCATACAAATTTAAGAAATTGGTTAATGACAACTCCAATGAAACTTTAAATATTGTCATTTTTATTTCTTAAATTTTGGGAATTCTGACGTTAAAAGTGGTTATTGATCTTTTTGCAATTTTTTCAATTTTATAAAATCAGTAAAAAATAAAAAATAAAAAAAAATGAAGAGCGTACTAGGACTGAAATCCAAACACTTGATTAGACTCGGCAAAGCCGAGACGACCCTCACAACGTCCCCTATGATCTTTGTCTCTCTCATCTTGGCTCATGTAATTATGCCTCATTCGATTATTCTTTTGTTAATTATTGTCATTATATTAGCACAGACTTACATTGTAATAAAAGATTTTTCATGTTGATAACAGTGATAACCCCAATTTGGAGATAACTTATGGTATTTAACTACTAAGTGGGTCAAATTGAAACTAAAATTGAAACTGTTTTTTTTTTTTTTTTTTTTTTTTTTTTTTTTTTTAACTAAAATTTAAACTATATATAAAAAAAGAATGTTTTATTTCAATTAAGAATGAAGCTTACCTTTCTCCATTAAGATGATCGATTAAGAAAATATGTTTTTAATTTTAATTGACATGTTATTGAAATGTTATGAGATTGTGAGTTTCAATGTTTATGAGAAAATAAATTTCATTTCTCTTAAACTTAAGTTTCTGTTAAGTTAAGTTTGATGAAAAATTAATTTTACATTATTAGAAGTTCTTCATTGGTCCTCGTTCTACCTATAAATTTGAACACATCTGTTCATTTCAAATGTTGTGAAAGTGAAGAGAAAGAAGAATTAAGATAGTTTGACCAACACATTCAAATTTATAGGTAAAGAGGAAAAACTCGATTTCTTCTATTGAAGCAATTGTTAAAAGTCAACATCAACAATCATTCTTTGTTGAATCAAAATTTTATTAAATCACGATATCATGAGGTATGTTTTAATTCTATTAAGATCAAATTATATTTCGTATTAATCATGTTATTCAAGATTTTAAGATTCACGTGATACATAAAATATCTAACACTAAATTGAAACTAAATCCAAATTATAGAGGCCAAAATTGATATTTCTAAAATTATGAAAACTAAATTAAAATTGCATCCAAATCGTAATGATCAAATCTGCAATGTAACCTATTTTATTATTATTTTAATTAAAAAATTAAAATAAAAAGATTCAAATGTGAAATAATTCATTTTGCACTAATTAATGTGAATTTTTATTTTAGTCATAATTATTGGGGTTGGGGAATTCGAACCGTAACCTCTAAATTATCGATTGTACAGATGCCGTTGAGCTACTTGACATTAATGTGAACTTTCTTAGCATGTTCAAACTTGGCTACTCAATAAATAGTAAAATAAAAAATAAAAAATAGGCCAAGGATTCCAGAAGAATGGAAAAGGTCACGAAGAGCTGGGATCACTTATACTTGACTATTTGTCGTGGAATAGCGAAGGAACCCAAATTTAATTTTAACACCACAGTTTCAAAAAATAATAATAATATAACTCCACAAAATATTAAAAACATCCCAATCTCCAATAATGACCAAAAAAATCTAAACCACTGTTTCTTTCTAGTTTTGGAAAAATTAATTGAATTTTAAAATATTCCTTTCTAGAATGTTTTCAAAAAAGAAAAATACTAACAATGGTCTATATTTTTTTACAAAAATAATCATTAAATGTCTAAATTTCTTCCTCATTTAATTTCATGTCTATTTCATAGTGAGAGAATTTTACTTTCCGTAGTACCATTCCACGATCTCACCTAAAAAAGTCATATTTTTTAATTTAAAAATCTCGTTGCAGAAGAGCCTACATTTTAGGAAACTGGTTCACCCTATAACCATCTTGAATACTTAATTATTTTTATTTCTAATATTTTTTTTTAATGCAAACTAAGATTAAGTTTTTAAAAATCAAATTTTAGACGAACTAACCACCATATCTCCTATTTTATTGTTAATTCAAATTAAAATTTGAAAAATACACTAACCAGAGCCAATAACAGAAAGTTAATTTGTTAGAAAAAACGATTCATGTGGCAAAAAGTACAAAATCTTCCCTAAATCAGATTTTGTTTTGCGATTCCAAATATTAAAATAAGAGTGTCATTCCAAAACAAACACAAACACACACGACATTTGTTCATGAACAATAATAATGACTTACGAATTTTTTGTGGGAGAAGTCTCAATCGAAGGACATAAATCAGAGACGCTTGGAAGAGGATGGAATTCATACACGCTGGTGAGGAAGCTCGCCTCTTATGGTGTGGAAGAGGACAGAACTCAGACACAATGATGGATGTAGTCGAACGTGCTTCTTCAGAGGGGAGATGAATGGATTTTTAGCTTTGTACCCTTTCGGGTATCACAAGGACATCGAACAGTCCTCAACACTCAAAAACTGTGAAACTCTACACCTGTCAAATAATCATTGTGCAATGTCAGGTATGCATTTTATTGTTCTTAATTTTTGTTTATCTCATTTAAAAATTTCAACCACCATCCAAGACGACTTTATATATGCATATGTAAACGACGACTGGATGGACCATTGAAAGGGATTTCAAAATTTATTTTAAATTTCCTATTTTTTATCTTATCGTTTTTTTGACCCGTATATTTAGATTCTAAAAGTTAAAATTAAAAAAATAAAAATAAAAGAAATATTCAGATTTTAAAGAAGTTAGTTGGTGTCTATTTATAATGGAGATATCAAACAAATTTTAAAAAATAAAATAAAATAAAATAAATGCACAAGAAGGGCACAATGGTCATTTATAATATATTTATTTAATTAGAAAATTCGAGAATTTTAAATTTAGACATAGATTTAAACCACCTAAAAGGGTAGACACTCGATTATTATTTTCTCTAAAAGTAAACGTTTCTCTAATTAGCTCCTTAAAAAATAGCATATTCCTTTTTAGTAGCCGTTTGGCCCAATGGGTTAAATTAGTCCACCTAATCTGGCAATTCATAACTCTACCAAGACCAAAAGAAATATATATATATATATATATATATATATATAGTCACGGAGATGAGTTTAAAAACTTAAATAGTCAGTTGTTGATCAATTTTTTCGTTGAGTTATTTAAATCATTTAGCACAAATGTTTAAATTTAATGTCAAATTCTAAAGATGAAAATTAAACTTCCATACATGCATATCAATTTTAAATCAGATTTATTGTTTATCATTACATCAAGATTAACGCTAGAATTTATAGTTTATTTTTAATTCTATGATATATTTAAACTTCCAAAATTCTTCTTATCAATTTTTAATATGATATTAAACTTGAAAATGTTTAGCACGTTGCACTATATAATCAACCAAAAAATAGTAGCTAATTTGAATTAACATTTCATGACTTTCTATGATAAAGATGTAAAATAAATAAAAGAATAATCAAAAGAGAAATATATAAAGAAATTAATTTTAATCATCATATTAACAATTCAATTAATTAAACCACTAATATTGACATAAAAATCGTTTATAAGTTTAAAATTAAAGCATGGTGGAGAAATTTGATGAAAGGATGATTGTCGGCTTGTGACAAGTACAAATTTAAGATGTGCTGATACAATCTCGATTACACAAAAATTTGAAGAGAAGACTAAGATGTGGTATTTCTAAAATAAAAAGAATAAGTGGTGATGATGATCCAATAGAGTCCAATGATGGTTCCAGTAGAGGTTCTAAGAAATCAAGTAATAATAGAGTCCAACGATGGTTCCAGTAGAGGTTCTAAGAAATCAAGTAATCAAGAGAAGAAAAAAGATTTTGTGCAGAAGAAAGATTGTTGAGAATGCTACAGTTTGGTCACATGAAAGAGAATTATCCTAACAGAGCAAGTCTGTCAAAGGGCTCGGGTTTGGATGCCGACGTTGTCTGTATTGCTAGAAAAGATGATGACTTCCTCTTAAGAAAGAAAGAAATCATCCTTATGGTATGTCCATTTGGCCATTATGGGATGTGATGTTAGTGATTCCATAAATGCATTAACTTGGATGTTATGCAAAGTGTGCGGTGGAAATTATGTCGGTGGTTGAAGAACTTCCAAGTAAACCAAGTAGGTGGAAGTTGCACCATAAATTTTAGCAAGGTGTATCGACATGTGAGGAAGAAGAAACTTCTGGTAATGTGAGATTTCAAGTGGTCAAATTTTATGGTGGGGTAGGGTATAATTCTTTGAGTTGAGAATTATGATTGTCAAAGAAGATAATGATGCAATAGAAGATGTGGATTCTTCAAATATCTTGCTGAGGTGAAATTTGTCAGATTTTTGACAAAATATTAGAAGAAGATTGTCCCACATCGAAATGGTGCAAGGAAGTGATGTGCTCCAATTACTATAACATAAACGTGTGACTTTTATTTCAAAGCATCTTCAGTTAGAAACACTTTAAGCTTGTTGTATTAACTCTGGTTGAATTTCTTTTGTTTTATTTTGTGAGAGAGTAATAAGTCGAATGGGTTCGAGAGAGAAAATTTATTGTGATTGTAGCAATTTTTCACATGGTAGAAGTTCTTTATGTCCGTGATTTTTTCATGTTCTCCTTTGTTGTTTTTCATTTTAATTTCTCAATTATTTTTCTGCTTTCTCCTACGGTAATTAGGAAGGGTTATCCCAACACATGGATGAATGTTTTATACTGCCCACATAATATGTGGGTTTTACTCAATTTTTTAATTATACAAATTAGATTTGAAAATTAATTAAAAAAATAAGAAAAATCGTATGAAAAATAGAATTCCCAAAAAATAGGGATTCTATTAAGTAGATATATTATTTTAGATTCTGAATTAAATAAACAAAAAATGAACTTAAATTTTGAGGATGGAGCAAGTCTAATTGAGGCAATTCGATGATGGAGCAAGCCAAATTGTAATAGTTTGAAGATTGAGAGAGCCAAATTACCAAGGTTCGAAGATAGAGCGGGTCTAACTTCCCACAACTTAAAGATGTAGATATACACTCACTCATACATACACTTACATCTTTATACATAAGTCAAACAAACGTTAGTTTTTTTTATTCTTCATTCTCTCCAAACATAAATGCACTCAAATATTTAGGGAGAATATAAACCATAAACGTGAATTGAATCGGATTTTAAAACTTATTATAAAAAGAAAAAGAAAAATCGTTGGAAAAACATAATCCCCACAAAATAGGGATTTTATTTCGGAAGACAATACCTTAAATCTAATCATATTTGACCTTGTTATAGTTTCTCTTTGTTTTACAGGTAATTCATCTCCTATCATTACAAATCCACCATTGATCTCAAGGACCAAATTTCGGTATAACAGTTGGCACCAACTGTGGGGACAAGTTCGTGCTTTACTAAAAAGAACTACAATAATTTTCTGATGCCGCACTTCACCATTAGAGATGAGTATGGATTATAGTAATCGCCTGCCACTAGGAAACCTACTGCAAATATAGGGCACGACACAGGCGCGGAGGGAGTGACACCAGTCGCGCTACTGCAGGCTCGATGACCCATAGGTAGCTGCGTTTTTGTTTTCATAAAAAAGTTTCACACAAATTCTATATTTATGTGTTTTCAAAATAACCAACATTAGATCGAGCCAAAATTTATATATTTTGTTCGAAACACAATAGTCTTCAATTTGAAAGGTGGAGATCAAATTTAGACCTTTCTAAAGTCAGATTCGAGAATACTCTAAAGAGAAAAATATAGCAGAAAAATGAGTTTTGCCCAGGTTCTGTATTTCGGCATTTTCGAATTAAAAACCGAACTTATATTTTGACACAATGTCCTTCAATATGTGCAGTGGAAATCGATTTTGGAGTTTTCTAAAGTGAGATTCGAGAATACTCTAAAGAGGAAAATAGAGCATAAAAAGAGGTTTCGCCCAGGTTCTATATATCGGTATTTTCAAATTAAAAAATTGTCGGATTGAGCCTATATTTTGAAAGACTGTTCGTGAAACAATAGGCTTCAATATGAATTGTGGAGATCAAGTTTGAAGCTTTCGATAGCCCATTCAAGAACACATTAGAGAGAAAAATAGAGAAGAAAAGGGTTTCACAAAGTTTTGTATTTTAGCGTTTTCGAGATATTCAACCATCGAATCGAGCTGAAATTTAGACTAACACATTTTGACCAAAATGGCTCCAATCAAAATGGTGGTGATCGAGTTTGGAGTTTTCTATGGTCAGACTCGAGAATACAGGAAAAAGAAAAATAGAGAAGAAAAAATTTTTGCTCAAGTTTTGTATTTTAGCATTTTCGAGATAATCAACTGTCGGATTAAATTGAAATTTTGATGGCCTATTTATGGCACAAGGTTGTTCAATGTGAATGGTGGAGATCGAATTTGGAGCTTTATGAAGCCAAATACAAGAACACGAGTGAATAAAAACAGAGCCGCATTATGGATTGAAAAGGTTTTGTGCCACAAGGTCCCTAAGGCACTTATGACACTAGCAAGTCCCCAGGGACCCAACGACACGCTTCAAAGCCCCAAGGCCCTTAATGTTAGGGATTGTGCCCTAAAGGCCTAGTAGTATGTATTTAAAGAACAATCATTTAATGTTAGACATTTAATGTTATATTTCAGTTATTAATAAAGGTTATTATTTTCATTAATTATGCATTTAATATACAAAATTCATTCAGCTTTATTGCATTAATTGGATTAATAACGATATACCCATGGTTATTTCAATGTACACTTGGACAAGTATGTGGGACATACAAGTGGATTTAGTTCTAAGTTAATAACCTAAAACGCCTACAATATATGGACTAAGGCTGGGCGCCTAAGTCCTGGTGACACTATTGGTACGACTGGCTTTGCAAAGGTTGCAAACAACCCGATCCTAGTTGTTCATGTAGAGACATGTGAGTAGGGGTGCCTATGCAAAAAGGAGTTTATGCATAAGACGGGACTAAAAATTTTATTATCGATCTAGTAATTTCGTTATAGAATCGTATTAACTACTTCACTAAGGATGATCGTATGTCGATGTGATATTAATCTTGAGTGGGTTGTAAACTCTTGCTTTATGAAAGCGTCCTTTGATGTGCATGGGTGAGACCAACCAAACAGCGTTGGGTCAATAAGCCTCCCACATTGGGGATTGCCGTAGTGAGTGGCTGGGAACGGAATATCACAAGAAGGAATTCACGCCTTCCCGAAATTTGAGGAAGAAGTAGAGTTGTTCCATTTAGAACTAATTCTGGGGCTTGGACAAAGGGATCCCACCTCTCATTTTCCCGAGAGGAAATTGATTTATAGTTAGACTATAAATACTTGTTCATTAGAAGAATCAGTAGCGCTTAAAGAGAAATATGTAATCACAGGGGTAGAACGAATTTCGTGTCCCAACTGTTGATCGATATCTGGGACTGCTCGAATAATTAGATATAAATTGAGTCGAATAATGTTGTTCATTAGAAGAATCAGTAGCACTTAAGGAGAAATATGTAATCACAGGGGTAGAACGGATTTCGTGTCCCAGCTGTTGATCGATATCTGGGACTGCTCGAATAATTAGATATAAATTGAGTCGAATAATGCACTAAAATGTAAGATGTCTCAAGCATTCAACAGATAGGCACGCAAGTATACGTGGTCATATGCAATCAAGTGATAAGATAAGTCATTCTCCTCAGGGACAGGGTTATCTATGTAAGTGTTAAATGAGAAGTCACGAACAGAAAAGTAAAAGAGAGTTTTTGTGAGCGAATGAGTTCTATTAAATAACATGTAAATGCCATAAAAATACTAAAGACACTATTAAACTAGCAAATCTAATTGGGATACGAATGATGCTATTAACTTCCGAAAGCGAAAAATAATAATAGAATATTAAAAGTGTGTGATGCGACAGTGCTGAAATAAAATGCTAGAACAGTAACAAATACTCTAATGAGATGATAAGTTCGGGTTAAGGGTAGGTTGAGTGTGATTAACATGCATCAAGGGTGAGACTATGGTGAGAAGCAGACTCCGCACAACATGTGATCAAACGCTCTTTCTCAAGATGCATTCATTCTCTTCGAGCTTGAGCTCTTGCATCTAAACTCGAAGCTATAAACGATGAATGCACACTAGCGAGGTGACTATCTCTAGCCTCCCACTTTAACAAGTAGGAGTTCCTAACATTGAAACTAATAGACAGGAATAGATTATCTCTAATCTTTCTCTCTCTTGAGATGAAAAGACAAGCAAACAAGAATGGATGATCAGTCGAAACATGCTTTTAGTTAAAATGCCTATCATGTCTTAGCCTAACATCCTTCTGCTCACCCAAGAGACATACATCACACACTCATCCCTTAACCCTCACCTATATGAATTTAGCTCATGATTATGCTGAAAAGAACAGAAACAGAAGGTAGGAATGCTGTACACATCATGAAACAAAAACTTGTAATCAAGATTTTAGTGAAATGAAGTAAAATAAAAATGGAACAGTAAACACCCAGCTTAAATATAAACAAATAACAGTAACTTCACAGAATAACTCTCAAGAAGATGAAAGAGACTTCAAAATGCATTAAAGAGCTACGATAAGCTAATAACAAACATTCAATAGAAATTTTTGATCGAAAACTACAATATAGAAGGTAAAACACAAAAACTACAAAAGAAAGTAAAAGAAGAATGTTCTAAAGGAAATGCAGAAAAATGGAAAACAATGCTGCAAACACTGATTGAGCCTTGTCACTTCCAGCATCTCTCTAAATTCGGCTTAGGCTCAAGATCCAAGGTTGTTGGTCTCATTTCCAAAAATGTGTTTATATACTCCACATCATCAAGGCAGATCGACGGCTGAGATTCTAGGGCAAAATGGTGGCTTGTTCTCCAATCCAGGGCCATCTAACCTACAGCAGGGGGACCACGTACAGGCTTTTCTGACACTGCAGCTTTTTGCAGGAAACTATTATTTCCGGTCGGACGAATGCTGCAGACATTGACGCTTGCTTGAAAAAATGGATTTTCTTCTCTTCAATTCTACTTCTCTGATTTAGGCTTTGCTCAGCATTCTCAGCATTCAAAAACCTAAAATGATGACAACAAATTAACAAGACAAGAGGCTCTTGAAATGTGATCACAAATGCTTCAAGCATTAACATTTCTACATAAAAACTCATGATTTCTTAGTATTTCTAATCCTAGCCTCCTTTGCTACAAGCAATGCATTTTAAGCTTAATTGCCTATTCATAAGTGGTTATATGAGATGAATATCGATAATAATGCCTGAGTTTTCGATAAAACACCCTATTAGGAGGACTAATTAACTCTCTAATTGAGAGTTATCAAACCCCCAGAATTGAACCATTGCTCGTCCCAAGCGATGCTACAGACATAAAAAATAGAGAAAAAAACTTTTAATGCTCTTAACATGCATGTACTATCAATAGGGTCATTCTCAGAGATCTCAGCATTGCGGTTCTGACCTAGAAATTTTCGTCATAAACTAAAGCTCTCAACTTTGCAATTTACTTTTAGCCTCATGTGCTTTTGAAAATAATTATTATCCCTTATAATGATATCTTCCAAGCTAGAATAAGAACTTAAGCACCCTTAAACACTAATGCCTACGACTCCAAAGCATTGCGCTCAATCTCTTGATCCTCATAAGTTTAGCTAAAGCATCTAATTAAAGCATTCTTTCCCATGCACACTCTTTTAGCACTTCGAGCCCCCTCAACCGACTACACCCAAATTCCATAGTTCTTAAAATGGCATACTTGAGCAAAGTAGCACACTTAAGCAATGGAAACAACCGAATTTGAGGCATTGGAAGGAATCGGGATGCTCTCAGCACTATGGCTACTAGCCTTAATTCCCGAAGGCTTTTCTTTCTTTACACAACACGACCTTTTGCCTTATTACAACACTTGGCCTTTGGCCTTATTCAACAACTACATATTTCTTTCTTTTCTTTCTTTCTTTTTTTTTTTTTTTTTTTTTTTTCATGGTTGTAACATTGATTTTCTAACCTTTTTCTCAAGGATGCTTTTCGCATTTTTATTCACATAGCCTAACCAGAATGCTTTGGTTTTTTATTTTGAATTTAAAAATTTTGTCATCTTTGTCTCATGCACGAGCTTGCCCTCACCCCAAACTTGAAATCTTCATTGTCCTCAATGAAGGCGAGGCTTAGTTCCCCTAAACTTAAAATTCTCAAGATTTTTTGCGGGAATGCTTCAAACTTTCAGATTTAGCATTTTAGAGTTTCTTATTTCCTTGTTTCGATCAGGGATTAAATTACAATTAGGTTAGGATTATTTTTAAAGACACACTCATCTAAAAGGTCAGAATTAGGCTAAGCTTTAGCTTGCTCGGGAAATTTCACAGACAGAACACAATGCTGAGAACATTAGGAATTTCACTATCGATAAACAAAATCTAACTACAAGGAGGCAGGGCAGCAATTCATTTTCAACAATTTAAAATCGGTATCAGCATGATATTTTCATTTCAGCAACAAACGACAAACAAAACATAAATAAAACAAAACAAAGCAGAGATAAAATAGAGAAGGACTGGGACTTCCATCAGAGACGAGCACTCGAGCTTGACCCAGCTTGATCTTCAGCGTGAGCATTTTCAGGGGATGGCGAGGGCAGCACCTATGGCTGAATGAACTCGACTGGGAACTCAGACAATTGAAGCTCTCCTTTCAACTCAGCATTCTGCCTCAGCACATTGTCACGAAGCTGAGCGTATTTCCAAAAGATTTAAAGCTGGCTGACAAGATGGTTGCAAACTTCCTCATGAGCTTTCTACCTGACCAGGATCTCCTCAATGCCAGCTGCAATGCCAACACTCTTTCCACTATGCACTACTTTTGAACAACTTTCAAGGGAGGCATAGACGGATCGAACTAGGAGCAGCTGATCATCAAGCAAGGGTTGAACTCTCGGACGGATACATAGCCGGGTAATTAAATGAGGGAAAAATAATTTTTCGTCCTTCTTGTTTATACACATTTTGATCTCTTCAGCAATGATGCTGCCAACATCGATGCTCCAACCCTCCAAAATTGAATAAACCAACAGAGCTCGGCTGTGGATCATATCAGTACAGTGTGTTGTTGGCATCAGGCTTGTTCGCACAAAATTCATCCAACCATGGGCTTCGACAGTTAGGAAGGATGCAAGCATAATCTTAGTTCTCAATTCGCCAGCTTACTCCCTCTTCTCCAATCCTCTTGATGCATTCATCCAACAACTCCTCAGATGGGCTTTTGACAATTCAGTTAAACTCAGCAGCAGGATTGTTCTCACACCACAGCAGCTCGTTGATCATCTCCGCACTCCAGTCCATATCAACACTATGCACTCTGCTCTTGAATGCGGCCTTTTTGTTAATATTGCAATAAAACTCCTTGACCCAGTCAGGCCTGGCTGGCTCTGAAGGCCTCACAAAAGACTCCCAGCCATAGTGTTTGATCGTCTCCGTAAGTTTGCTGTCTAATCCACTCACAGCAAACCTTTGCTCTTGGTGGCATTACTTTTCTGTCATGTATTTAGCCCGTTCCACTGGTTTTGCACTGACCAAAAATCCTCCAAATCCAAACCTATTTACCTCTCAGACTTAGTCGCGCTCTTCATAGTCGACAGCCATAACGACCTTTCTCTTTTTCCTTTCAATTTGAACTTAGCTCACCCCAACCTCTACATACTCCTCATTTGTGGCCGTCTCATTCCTACTCCCTTCACTTTGCTACTCAGGCCTCATGAATGAGACCGGATAGGCCTCCACCTCCATTTTGGCTTCTTTGCCATTAATCACTTTGAGCACTCCATGTACTTCCCGCATAACCTCTTTCCAAAGCTCGTTAGGCTCTTTATTTTCATTAATGCCCACATCTACTGAGGCCTAGCTTTCTCGGAGCTTCCTTACTCCGTAGAATCTTCTACAACATGCTCTACTTTAGCGGTCGCGATGTTTTCTCCGACCTCACCAGTATCTACACTTCCACGAACAGGATTGACTAGTAAGGCACTTCGCCCCACCTTGCGCAGCAATGGAACTTCATCTTCAGAGGGAGAGGAATCTTCGATCATAGTCACTTTGTTGATCCTAGGAGCCCCTTGCTCCGCATGTACTTGAAACTTAGGAATTTCACCACTTGCTGCTGCCTTAGCGCGCTGGGCTCTAGTCTTAAGAGTCATTAGAGATGCGATTTTTTTTTACTTCGAGATGGAGAAGAAAATCTAGGGCAAGGGCTGGGTGAATAAGAGAATTCGAATGCCAAAAATGGAAATGGTAGGGATAGGGGTTTTGGGGAATTAAATAGGCAGGTGAAAGGGTTCAAAAGGGGTAACTACCTCATAACTAGGCATTTTCGAAAATTAAAAAACCTATCTTTTTGCTGCAATCTCCACCGTTCATTCATTGATGGCTACGATGCTTTCCACAGATAACCCCCACGACACCACGTGTCACTTTCCAGCTTTCCACCTTAATGACCACCTCTTCCTTTTCTTGCATTTTTTTTCAACTACCCTAAACTACCCCTACTTAAATACGAAAGAATTTAACAAAATAAAGAAAATAAATGAAACAAATAAAATACAAACACAATTAAATATAAATCACATGATGGGAAATATTAACACAAAACATAAGCTTGGAGCAGAAATTATAAATACCGACATTCCAATGCTCCAAGCACCGCAACATTTCTTACTTATTGGGGGGGGCCTCCGAAGATCTCCCTTCTCTAAAATCTCTGCCCCAATAATGCTTTAAAAGCTTCTCATTCACCATGAACTCACTCTCATTCTCCTTATTCATTATCTTGATGGCTCCACTAGCATTTACTTGCATAATTCTAAAAGTACCGAACCACTTGAATTTTAGTTTTCCAAGGAATAATTTAAATCGAGAATTATACAGAAGTACTCGTTGCCCAGCTTCAAATGTTTTTGGCTTTATCTTTCTGACATGCCAAGCTTTTTTCTTCTTCTTGTAAATTTTTGCATTTTCATACGCACATTGGCTATGTTCCTCCAACTCGAGAAACTGAATTATTCTTGCTGGCTCAGCTAAACTTAAGTCAAGATTTAACTGCTTCACAGCCCAAAATTCTTTATGCTCAAGTTCCAGGGGCAAGTGGCACGATTTTCCAAAAATAAGCTGGTATAGAGACATTCCTAATGGCGTTTTGAATGTTGTTCTCTATGCCCACAGTGAGTCTTCAAGGCGCATGGACCAGTCTTTTCTTGATGGTCCGACTACTTTTTCCAAAATACTTTTGATTTCCCTGTTTGAAACCTCGGCTTGCCCATTTGACTGTGATGGTATGGTGTAGCCATCCAATGCTTAATATTATACTTCATCAAAACATTGGTCATTGCTCGATTGAGAAAATGCATTCCTTCATCGCTCACCAATGCCCTAGGCATTCTAAATAGGGTGAAAATATTTTTATGCAAGAACCGAGTCACTATTTTGGCATCATTAACTGGGCTGGCAATCGCTTATACCCATTTTGAGACATAATCCATAGCAACTAGAATGTAAAGGTTACCCTTGGATGGTGGGAATGGTCCCATGAAGTCGATGCCCTAAACATCAAACAGTTCAATTTCAAAGATGCATGTCATTGGCATTTCATCTCGCATTCCAATGTTTCCATGCCTCTGGCATTTATCACATGTCTTAGCAAAATGATGGGCATTCTTAAAAACTGTGGGCCAGTATAGCTCTGATTGAAATACTTTAGCAGCGGTTCTCAACCCTTCAAAATGTCCACCGTAAGGAGAATTATGACATTGCTCTAGGATTTCCTTGACTTCACTTTCTGGCACACATCACCTAATGATGTTATCAGCACATTGCCTAAACAAGAATGGCTCATCCCAGTAATAAAACTTAACATCTGCATAAAACTTCTTCATCTATTCTCTTGTAAGATCAGGAGGTAAAATTCCACTAGCATGATAATTAGCAAAATCAGCAAACCATGGTCGCTGCGCGGCTTAAAATGCTGTAAATGCAAACAATTTTTCATCAGGGAAACTTTCTGCAATTGGAATGTTTTTTTCCTTTTCATGCACTTGCTTTAGCCTAGATAAGTGGTCAGCCACAGCATTTTATCTTTCTTTCTTGTCTTTTACCTCAAGGTTAAACTCTTGCAATAATAATAATCATCGAATTAGTCTTGGCTTGGCATCGGGCTTGCTCATCAAGTATCGAATTGCAGCATGATCTGTAAACATAATGATCTTTGATCCCACAAGGTATGATCGAAACTTCTCCAATGCAAACACAACTGCAAGCAACTCTTTTCAGTTGTCATATAGTTAAGCTGAGCCTCATTGAATGTGTTTTCTCGCATAATAAATTGGCTGCAACAGTTTCTCACCTCTCTACCCAAAACAGCTCCCACAACATAATCGCTAGCATCGTACATTAGCTCAAATGGCTTATTCCAATCATGTGCAATTATAATTGGTACGATGTTCAGAGCATTTTTTAGAGCACTAAATGCCTTCAAATAGTCTGCACTAAAGTTAAACTCTCGACTAACATCCAGCAACTCACATAGAGGCTTTGAGATTTTTTAGAAGTCCTTAATGAATCTTCTGTAAAACCCAGGATGCCCCAAGAAACTTCTGATGCCCTTGACATTACATGGGGGTTCCAACTTTTCTATAACTTCAATCTTAGCACGATCCACCTCTATTCCTTCTTTCGAAATGCGATGCCCAAGGACTATTCCCTCTTTCACCATAAAGTGACATTTTTCCCAATTCAATACCAAGTTTGTTCCTTCACAACGCTTCAATACTCTCCCAAGGTTAAGCAAGTACGAATCAAATGTTTTCCCGAATACTGTAAAATCATCCATAAAGATTTCTACAATGTCTTCTATCATGTCCGAGAAGATTGCTAGCATACAACACTGAAATGTTGCTGGCGCATTGCATAACCCAAAAGGCATTCGTCTGAATACAAAGATACCTTACGGACACGTAAATATCGTCTTCTCTTGGTCTTTAGGATCTATGGTTATTTGATTATATCCGAAATAACCATCGAAGAAGCAATAATACTCTAGCCCTGCTAACCTGTCAAGCATCTGGTCAATGTACGACAAGGGGAAATGGTCTTTCTTTGTTGCCTTGTGGAGCCTGTAATCCATGTAAACTCTCCAACCAGTAACAGTTCTAGCTGGGATCAACTCATTGGCATCATTTTTTATCACTATCATTCCACCCTTCTTCGGAATGTACTGCACAAGACTTACCCAATTACTATCGCAGATAGGGTAAATGATTTCAGCATCTAGCCATTTGATCACCTCTTTCTTTACAACCTCTTTCATTACAGGATTTAGCCTCTTTGCTGTTCAATAGACTTGAATTGCTCCTCCTCAAGGTTGATTTTGTGCATACAATATGATGGACTTATTCCTGCTATATCTGCAAGAGTCCAGCCAATTGCCTTCTTGTATTGCCGCAACAGGTCTAGCAGCATTACTTCATTTTTTAGAATTAATTTAGCAGATATAATGATGGGAAGAGTGTTCTCTGCTCCCAAGTATGCGTATTTCAGATGCTGAGGCAACGTCTTCAAGTCCAATAACGGGTTGGCGGTTCCATTGGAGGATTAATGCGCTCTCCTAAATTTAGAGGCTCAAATTGGCTCATGTTTATGAAAGTATTACATATTTCGAGTTCATCTTCGCTTAATGCCCCTAGCATCTCTTCTAGCGGGTTTGCTTCAGTCATTAGATTTGCTATTATGTCTTGCTTAGCAACTTTTTCAAGGTCATCTTCGGTTGTACTGAGAAACGAACAATGCTCCATATCATATGGATATTTCATTAAATTTCACTTCTTGATCATTCATTCTCAATGTTATTGTTCCTTTGTATACATCTACCAATGTACGGCCTGTTTTAAGGAAAGGTCTACCCAGGATAATTGGCACTTCCTCATCAGCTTCGTAGTCTAAAATAATAAAATTAGCTGGGAAAATGAATTTGTCAACCTGTACTAGAATATCCTCAATCTTCCCTTCAGGATAAGTGATCAACCGATCCACAAGCTGAATTGTGACTATTGTAGGACGCGTTTCACCAATACCAAATTTCTTGTATTGCTCATAAATCACAAAGCGCTCGTCTCAATTGTTGTCCACTTATTGTCACTGAGATGGTAAATGCTCCAGAATCACTTTCTTTGCTAGGAATTTTACTCCTCACAATTGCACTACACTTTTGATTCAATGAGACCATTTTAAATTCCTCAAACTTGCCTTTATCAGATAATGCATCTTTTAAAAATTTGGCATAGTTTGGCATTTTCTTCAAGGCATCAACCAATGGTATATTTATGTGAATCTGTTTCAATATGTCCCAAAACTTCTCAAAGTGCGCTCCAACTTGCTTTTTCTTCTACGGCCTTAGTGGATACAGTGGTGGAGGCAGTTTAAAAGCTGGCATTGCCATTTAACCTGGTTATTCGACTCTTTATCCCACCCCACTATAGGATTTTCCATAAGAGGCTCTGCTTGCTTTTGCTGGTTCTTTACTGGCTCAGGTGTAATGTCTTCAGCATTGACCTCAGCTGGTGTTTCCTCCCTTGATTCAATGTCTTTAGCATCAGGTTCCATCAAATTTTCTTCCTTTGGTATTCCCTCAAGGATTTCTTTCTCTTCATGATAAGCCTTGATCTTTCGATCTTCTCTCAATGGCTTTCCATTTCTTAATTCTATAGATTGCACTTGCTTCTTCCCATCCCTTTTTGAAGGTTTAGTATTGAATGGAAGCTTTCCCAAGGGTCCACTTCTCAATTCTGATGCTAACTGGCCCATTTGAATTTCTAAGTTTCTCATAGCTATTTGCTGGCTTTGCATAGCGGCCTGCTGACTTTGCATACTTGCATCATTTTTTACAATGTATTCTTTAAACAAACTCTCTAAAGAAATGCCTGGAATGGGCCGAGGCTGATTTGGCTTTTGATAACCATGGTTGTTAAATCCTTGCGCGTTCTGATTTGCAAATCGAGGTGGTTGCTGCATTTTTACCTGCCCCTGCTGAGTGTTCACAGCATTACCTCCCTAGGAAAAATTCGGATGCTGCCTCCAGCCAGGGTTGTAAGTGTTTGAATATGGATTATTCACTGGTCTTTGATTACTCACATTCCCCATATACATTGCTGAGGTAGGGTTGTGTTGACAAAACTCATATGTGTGACCCTCTCCATAATACACACAATTTTTTCGCTTGCATTTGGTTAACGGGTGCGACAGTCTACGATTTGACAGCATGTTCCATTCGTAATGTTCTCATCTCATTCGCCATCTAGTTCTAGTTGCCCTATTTTCCTTGTAGAGTTTTGATGTGGCTTAAACCATTGACTATTGTTCATTGAGATGGTTTCTAGTTTTTCATAGGCCTTATTGTATGTTTTTTTTCATCAGAGATCTATTAGCTGTTGTTTCAAGCATCGTCTTAGATGGCTGATTCAAACCATTGTAAAACTGTTCCATCTGCACTGAATATGATATGCCTCTCAACGGACACTTTTACAGTAATTCCTTGTAACATTTCCAAGCCTCACTCACCGATTCATCATCATATTGTTGAAATCCAGTGATTTCATGTCGGATGTCAGCATTTTTAGTTGGCGAGAAGTATTTTATCATAAATTTTTCCACTAACTGATCTCAAGTTTCAATTGATCCTGCTGGCAATGAATTTAACCACGCCTTTAATCCATCCCGCAACGAATATGGAAATAATGTTAAGGGCAGATTGTCTTCAGTAACATCTGGGATCCTAAATGAGTTGGTAACTTAAAGAAATGAGCGTAGATGCATATGCAGATCTTCATATGTAAGGCCGTAAAACTGCCCAATTATTTGCAACATCTGAAACATCACTGGTTTGAGTTTAAAATTCCTAGCTCTGATATCTAGTCTTACAATTCCTAGATTAAACCCATGTGTAGCATGATCGGCGTAAGCTCTAATTGCTCTATCTCTCTCGTCTATTCGTTGATTGAGATTAGCATTTGGGTTAGCAGCATTAGCATTATGGATAATCAGATTCTACACTACAATTAGATTCAGGTCCCATGTTCTGAGCATCAATATTTGGAGCATACTCCAGATAATGTCCTTGTTGATTAGTCATTCTAGCTCTTGCTTCTCTTCGATTTCTGTGAAACGTCCTCTCTAGCTCAAGATCAAATTTAAATTCCAATTCTAGAAAAACACTTATGCGCAGTTCAAAACTTGAAATAACGACACAATGTTGTTACCACCAATTTCAAGTAAGCACCACTTTTCAAACAACACTTAAAAAGATTTAAAAATACCAGTCCCCAGCAACGGCGCCAAAAACTTGATCGATATCTGGGACTACTCGAATAATTAGATATAAATTGAGTCTAATAATGCATTAAAACGTAAGATGTCTCAAGTATTCAACAGATAGGCACGCAAGTATACGTGGTCATATGCAATCAAGTGATAAGATAAGTCATTCTCCTCAAGGAAAGGGTTATCTATGTAAGTGTCAAATGAGAAGTCACGAACAGAAAAGTAAAGGAGATTTTTGGTGAGCAAATGAATTCTATTAAATAACATGTAAATGCCATAAAAATGGTAAAGACACTATCAAACTAGCGAATCTAACTGCGATACGAATGATGTTGTTAACTTCCGAAAGCAAAAAATAATAACCAAAAATTAAAAGTGTGTGATGCGACAGTGCTGAAAAATAAAATGCTAGAATGGTAACAAATACTCCAATGAGATGATAGGCTCGGGTTAAGGGTAGGTTGAGTGTGATTAGCATGCATCAAGGGTGAGAATATGGTGAGAAGCAGACTCCGCACTACATGTGATCAAACGTTCTTTCTCAAGATACATTCAATCTCTTCGAGCTTGAGCTCTTGCATCTAAACTTGAAGCTATAAATGATGAAATGTGCACTAGCGAGGTGACTATCTCTAGCCTACCTCTTTAACAAGTAAGAGTTCCTAACATTGAAACTAATGGATAGGAATAGGTTATCTCTAATCTTTTTCTCTCTCGAGATGAAAAGACAAGCAAACATGAATGGATGATCAGTCAAAACATGCTTTTAGTTAATCTTAGCCTAACCTCGCCCCCCTACTCACTTAAGAGACATAAATCACACACTCATCCTCTCAACCCTCACCTATATGAATTTAGCTCATGATTATGCTGAAAAGAATAGAAACAAAAGGTAGGAATGTTGTAAACATCCTACAACAGAAACTTGTAATCAAGATTTTAGTGAAATGAAGCAAAATAACAATGGAATAGTAAACACCCAACTTAAATATAAACAAATAACAGTAACTTCACAGAATAACTCTCAAGAAGATGAAAGAGACTTCAAAATGCATTAAAGAGCTACGATAAGCTAATAACAAACATTCAACAGAAATCCTTGCTCGAAAACTATAATATTGAAGGTAAAACACGAAAACTACAAAAGAAAGTAAAAGAAGAATGTTCTAAAGGAAATGCAGAAAAACGAAAAACAATGCTGAAAACACTAATGGAGCCTTGTCACTTCCAGCAGCTCTCCAAATTCTGTTTAGGTCCAAGATCCAAGGTCGTTGGTTTCATTACCAAAAATGTGTTTATATACTCCTCAACATCAAGATAGATCAACGGCTAAGATTCTAGGGCAAAAGGGTAGCTTGTTTTCCAATTTAGGGCCAACCACTTCTGACCTATAGTAGGAGGACCACGTGCAGGCTTTTCTGACATTGCATCTTTTTTCAGGAAACTAGTATTTCCGGTCTGGCGAATGCTGCAGACATTGACGCTCGCTTGAAAAAATAGATTTTCTTCTCTTTAATTCTACTCCTCTAATTTAGGTTTTGCTCAGCATTCTCTGCATTAAAAAACCTGAAATGATGACAACAAATTAACGAGACAATGGGCTCTTGAAATGCGATCACAAATGCTTCAAACATTAATATTTCTACATAAAAACTCATGATTTTTTAGTATTTCTAATCCTAGCCTCCTTTGCTACATGCAATGCATTTTAAGCTTAATTCTCTATTCATAAGTGGTTCTATGCAATGAATATCGATAATAATGCCTGATTTTTCGTTAAAACACCCTATTAGGAGGACTAATTAACTCTCTAATTGAGAGTTATCAGCTGTGAATTACGAACAAGCTCGTGAAGGGTCATATGACAGATGACCGATTATATTTATGGACGTTAACTTGTATTATAGTGCGAAAGAGTTCAGCACATGCCTTTAGTGGATTAAGCCTGATGTTAACGAATAAGGATTGGATCCCGGGTTGTTATAGCTTTCAACCTATAGGTCTACCGATCCTTGGGCTAGCTTATACTTGTTGGTACATTATTTTGTTAGAGAGTGAATTTGAAGAGTTCAAATTTACATATTAATTATGTGGGGACATAATTAATAGGAGCATAAAGTTTAATTTATTAAACTTGCTAATTAATATATTTGATATATTAATTTAATTTTTATTGAATAAGGAGAAATTAATTTATTTGATAAATTAATTATAAATAATTATTGATTAATTATTTAATTATGAGATCATAGTCATTAATATGTTGGACATATTAATTGGTTTAATAATTATTAAATGGAGAATATTGATTAATATGTTGGACATATTAAT
>JBBMKA010043252.1:0-21116 GCA_037833695.1 Sechiopsis laciniata | reverse complement strand
TTTTCCTAGTTCTATCTTTGTTTCATTCCAATTTGATCCTGATTTGTGTGATTGCTTATTTAGGCAATTATACAACACCAGAATTCCGCATCAAACCAACAGGGGAGATGAAGAGCCAACTAGTAAGCAAGAGAACAATATTAGCACACTAACCCATGGGCTACTCACAATGGTTCCAATAGTTTTTACGCTATCAGAACAACTTATACAGCAGGAATTGATTAGTCGAGAAAGTGAAACATAGACATTTCAACTGAGCTATAAACCGATACATCAGATCCTACCAATGTTGATAAGGGTAGGACAACCGCGCATCAAGGTAAAATATGAAGAAAGGCAGGAGAAGGCTATTAAAGATGGCGTAGCTCCTAAGATATATAAATGGCCAAAGCAAGGACAACTGCATTAGACAGAATTAGCACAAAGTTTCACCCAGATCCTGCTCAGCAGCATTCCCGAAAATCCGGTATCTCTAACTTTGTGCAAAATTTTACAATAATTTTTCTTTTATGAAGTTTTTCCATTTATGCAATTTTCCTTTTTAATTATTTCCTTAGTTTTCTTTATTTACGTAGTTTAGGAAAGGATTGGTACGATTTGAAAATCTGTGTAGAAAATTTAGAAATTACCTTTTGTGATCATTCCATTCCTTACACATGGATTTCTAAAATCCTTCGAAAGCCTATATAAGCCATGTGTGAGGAAGAATCAATCACCACGTTTTGAACCTTCAATTTAAGCGATCAAGTTCTCGTTTGCACAATGAATTCCAATCGCAAGGTCTGAAGCAAAACCATTAAGGGGAAGATGATTGACGAGCACAAACGAGTTCGAGATTCGACACCCCTAGGGCGTGGAATTAAGAAATTAACAACGCTTGAGCAAGAATCGAAGTACGGAGAGAGTTCGCACTGACAGCAAACCAGAAGTGAGAAATTCTTCAAAAAAATAGAAGGGAGAAGGAAGGGTATGTCTCCTTATGTCGTTATAAACAGCGACGACGAAGAATCTCTCTTAGTAGCAGAACACCTGGAATTGACAGACAAACAAATGTAGGACTATCTTCAACCTAGAACACACCAAGAAGCAGCAAGGATTATCAAAACAGAACCTAAAGAAGACAACGAGGAATCCATTGAAGAGAATCTAGAAGAAGGTAAGCCATGTGAGGATGAAGATGAGAACTCCCCTTAAGAGGCTGAAGTGTTAAATATTACGGAACAGCAGCACCTCGGGTTTTGCAATACGAGAGTTCAATCCATGAGAACTAGGCTGTTGCCAGAAGTTCTACAAAGTAAGCCTTGTGCTAAGATTAAAGTTGTACGAGAAGGTACAACCTTTGCATCCATCAACGCAGAGGACAAATTCATTGCACTAGAGAACAAGGGATTTAAGCGCGAAGTAGGACTGAAGGGAATCGTAGAAGAAACTGTTAGGAAGATTGAGCAATTGGGATGGAAAATGTACTTCACTCTAGTGATGAACGCATGGACTGAGTGGGTGCGACAATTTTACGCGAATATGAATGAGGAAAGGTCATTATTCTCGAGAGTAGAAGGCCAACTAGTTGACTGTAGAGCAACCGCATGGAACAGAGCGCTCGCATCACCTAATGTTCCTGGAACATATTGCAGCAATTGATAAGCTCTCCCACTGATGAACAAATGCAAGAAAGCCTAATATTAATAGGAGTAGTAGGAGCAACATGGAATAATCCAACATCATTCCAAGCATCCATGGTTATAGAGGACCTTTAAGATTGGTTAAAACTTATCAGAACATAAATAATGCCCTCAACCAATAAGGAACTAATCAGAAAGGAGCAGGCAATGCTGTTATTTGCGATTAAGCTTGGAACGCATATCAACTTGGGAAAAATCTTAGAGCGCAAGTGCAGCGCCACGCTAAAATATTCTAGATTCCATATACTTCCCATTCACAATAACATGACTATGCGTTGATTAGGGTATTCAACCGCATGATCACGATCAGATTATATAAATTTTTCTAGCAAAGGAAGGCGCTGGAGATGAACGGAAGAACAATAGAGAAACAGTAACAGCAGCAGGGTTAGCAGAAAAGTTAAATAAGCTCTACGCAATTAAGCAGAGATATTTAACTTATGCAGAAGAGCATGATGAGCTCTTCATGCTCAACATGGTAGCAATGGAATAGTACTTTGAATGGTCTGAATTTCCAAAACACTTACTTAATTCGAAGCAAAGCAATCGCAGCGGCAATGCAGACACTTAGATGGAAGCCCTGCTCTCTTATTTGCTTTTGCGCATTTATTTATTTTTTTTCCGCATGCATATCATTCGTAGTCGCAGTTAATTCTTAGGGACATGCATTTCAATTATAGGATGCAACTTGTTCTGTTTTCCTTTATGAATTATTAGAACCACATTTTCTTTGAGAAATTAGCTCTAGCATTATTATTGCAAATCTAAAGATTAGTATTAAATTTTTCTTTCGATTAAAAGAATTCTTAAATTTCCCTAGATTCAAACCTAGCATAAGAGTAATCCTTATCGTGAATGATAGAAAGAACCAAAATTCACAAGTCATCTTAGAGCTTGAGATAGAGTATAGCAATCACAAAAATAACTAAGTTTGGGGGAACTAAGCCTCACCTTCATTGGGGACAGTGAAGACTTTAAGTTGAGGGATGCTCCAGGAGTGATTTTCTTTGAAAAAAAAAGAGAAATACTGAATGAGAAAAATAAGGATAAAAACATTCTAGGTAAAAGATCAAGGCATTAAGTGCGAATAAGCCATAGGATTTCCATTACTCCGCTGTCCACTATTAGCGCAAGTTAAAACTTTCCATTGCTTAAATGGGATGTTTTATGCTCAAACAGGACATTTTAAGAACTACGGATTGCGGACTTGAGTATAGCTTGATAGGAATGTGACAAGCATAAGCCTCAAAGGATCACAAAACCTAATTAGTAGCCTTGACATGATGTTTTAAGCAAACTTAGTAGTAGAAGGGGTTGTGTCCAATAGATTAGGTAATAAGAAATAATTGTGCTGAGGAACGATCTGCCAGTCATGGTAGGGAAGATTTTAAGGCAAAATCTGACTCTTTGGGAAGGTTTGAAAAATGAAAAGAGAAAGATATTTGATGCTAAGTTTATGAGCTGCGTTAAGACTGGCTAGAGTTAAGCTCGGGAGGAGAATGTTGATTTAGTTGAACAAGGATAACTAATAGATAGTTTATGCATTACTTGGGACAAGCAATGATTTAAGTTTGGGGGTGTGATAACTCTTAAATAGAACACATTTTAGGCTATTCTATTATGCATTATTCTAAGATTCAAGGGGAATAATTGGGCTATAATATGTAAATTGCGAGTAAAAACTACTAGAAGTTGCATGCATTCATTAATTAGCATCAGAAGCACAATTTCTCGGTTTTACCATAAATTTTGTATAAAATGTGCTAAATCAATGCACAATGCAAGAAATGTAAAACTTAAGCACGGGAAGGACAAATCAGCGCGAACGATGACAAGCAGTGCAAGAAAGCACTAAACCGTAATGCAAACACGTTCGAATGGTCATGCCAACAAGGAAACAAATGAAGAATCAATCAAATAAATCTCGATGGAAATCAAGAGATCCTACATTAATGAAGATTTTACAGCTCACCTCAACTTTTTGGCCAAGTAATTCATCTCTATAAATAGCAAGAGGGAAGTCTAGGTTTGGTGAGCTGGTTAGTTGGCCAAATGCCAATCTTAAGGAGAAGTAGTCGGTGGTGTTCGTGGGAGTCGATGACAAGGGGACTGAACACTTCACAACCGCACCAATTCCAACTTTTTATTGTTTTTCTTAGGAGTAGTCTATAGTTGTGAACATTTAGTAGTAGTAGTAATAAAATTAGCTCATTTTATCTTTCTACTTGTGTGTATTGTTATGCTGCGTTATAGGAGTTATTGATGAGGATGTATTTGTAGAAGCATGTTAGGAGTGTAGGTTATCATGTTTTACACTGCTGCATTTTTATTTAATACTCATGCATTGATTAGCTACTCATGTATGTACCCTGCGGTGAGCTCAGAAGAAGGAGCCGTAGGATGATCTAGTATGCTACGTAAGGATTGGGTGAAAGGCTTTTTACCATTCGAAGTGTTAGGGATAACCTTACTAATGTTTGCGTTGCCATGAATTAGTATGGAGTTTGCAACAGAAGCTGGATCTGCCATAAATCATTAAGTGCGAAAGTTACTTTTTAGATTAGGGAAGCAAGAACCTTGATAACTAGTTCTGCATTGTTAGCATCTTTTGCAACTATTTTCTCAACACTACTCATTGCATTCACGTTTACTTCTTATTTACATTAGCATTCATATTTACTACTGTTAGCATCAACCACAAAACCAACTTCAAATCCATTCTTTACTTTATTTGCATGACTCTCAAGATAGAAGTACTAGTTCTAACCTCAATCCATGTCGAGATGATAAATATAAATACTTATCACTTGTTGCGTACTCGTCTGCGTATACTTGCGTATTAATGCGATTCGAAGTGTAGAACTTAGTTTCACACTTAGAATTAATTATTAGATTATTTATACTGCACCCAATATCGCGCATCAATACTCATGGAAAGTAATAGCAATGTGTTTTAAAAGAGACATGCTGTAAGGGGTAATTATCATACTACGCCTAAAAAACTTCTGCTTTCATTTGCATTTAGCTCGACTTCTGCCGTGACTTGATGTAGGGCTAAGCCAGCGCTATGTATGCAGTAGTTACGTGTTTATCTCTAAACTCTGACTTAAAGTATTAAAGACTTAATACTAACCTACTGAACATGCAAACTAGACTTATGTTATTTCCTCTTCTGATTTACAACCTATTAGTGAGTGTGGATGGCCGGTCGACACTTACTATTGATGATTTGCTCCTAGTTAACATGCCCTACTTACACCCTTCCTATTTCTTCTTAACACATGCTAAAACTAACCACTTTTCCCTAGCGTTACCTTAACGAAAATAGTTACTCATACAAACAAGAAATACAGATAACGACATGGAAAACATGCTGAAATAGTATTATTGAATTGAAAATGAGTTTTGACAAGAAACAGAGAAAACAATATAAACTTTCGTTTCGAAAATTTTCCTCTTCCTATTCTATTACAAACGTTCTCCTTTTATAATCATCCTTTGAATATTCCAGAATAAGCACAGATCAATCGATGTGATCTCTTTCCTTGCGTGAATTCGCCTATTATGTTCGATCTCTTTCCTTGCACGAATTCACCAATTATGTTTGTGTTGTTAAGGGAAGAATCTCGTGATTTTCAAAATTTATCTTTCTCGTGTCTAGTTAGTTAACATCTCGCCTCATTTGATCCTTTCCTTATTTCGTTTACGGTGCCTTGGTGTTTCTTCGAATGTCACTACGCGTGCAATCGTGCGTTGTGCTTCTCAGTTTCGCATTGTAAATTCCTGCAAAAATAGTTTATCTGTATAAGCCTTGCTAAATACGTGCTAAGTGTGCTAATTCTACTATTTTTCGTGCTTAAATTCATTTCTTCAAATTAATTCCTCTAATGCATAAGCATTAGCTAATTACACCTTTTTCTCATTATACTTATCATTTTCGCATTGATTTTAAATAATAACTACAAACAATGATCTTAGAATAGTAAGAATTCTGATTTTATTTGAGAGTCATCAGTGTCATTTCCAGTTCACACTCTCGCACAAGTATACGCAATTTACAGCAAGTAATATGTAAATTATCGATCTCCACAGGGATTGTGACTTATCAAGGATGGTGTTTAGAAACTAAAAGAAAAGAAAATAACGAATGGGTTTGGGATGTGTTTGAGTTATGGTTGCATAAAGTAAGGAAATAAAAATGTGATGTAAATATGAGATTTGAGAAAATAAGGCACGACTAGGGTACTCATGGAATGTCTTCACAATATTAGAAACAAATATGCGGTAAGGAATAACTATCATATGTCGCCTAACAAACGTCTGCTTCTGCATTCGCTCGCATTGAATCTAACTTCCATTGCAACTCAATGTAATGAGAATTACGCTACATATGCAGTAGTTACGTGTTTATTCCTAAACTCTAATTTAAAGTACAAAAGACTTAATACTAACCTACATAACGTGCAAACTAGCCTTAGGTCATTTCCTCTTCTGATTTACAACCTATTAGCACGTGTGGATGGCCGGTTGACACTTACTATTATATTAAAAATCTAGTTAACATGCTCTGGTTATTTCCTCCCTAGATCTTTCTGACACATATGTAAGCTACTCCATTTTTCCCTAACTTAGCCTTAAAGAAATTATTTCATAGTGCAGAAAAGAAACATAAATAACAACATGGAAAATAACATGCTGAAAACAATATTACTTAAGTGCAATAATGAGTTTGTAAACAAAATAAACAGAGTGGTGGTAAACTCTCTCGTTTCGCCCCCTCTCAAAATGGTTGTAATGGTTCCTTCTTATAATCTCCTTTTAGGTCTTCTTGAATCTTCCTGGTTTAGGTCTGCAGCCAAATTAGTGCAATAGAATCTTGCTGATTGATAGTTGCCAATCTAGTCGTGTGTTTTATGGTATAAATCTCATGATTTCTGCAATTTGTCTCATAGTTGTCTGCTTAGTCAACAATTGCTCTTCACTTTATTCTTTTCTTATTTGCTTGTGTGTGACTTGGCTTCTTTGCTGCCTGCATGGTCTGATCGAATTCTCTACTTCGCATTGATCCTTGCCATTTTGCATCGTTTAATCCATCTCTTGCTCTGCATCGCAGTTCCTATAAAATAGCTTATTAGCCTAAGTTATTCCAAAAATATGCATTCAAAGTACAATATCATCGTTTCAGTGTTATAATGCATACTTCTCCAATTATTCCTCTAATGGATACGCATTAGCCTTTTTCTCTTTTTATTCTTTATTTTCATCTCTTTCGCGTTAGATTTTTCTATAATAATACCAAACAATGACTCTAAAATATCATAAATATTGGCTCCATTTGAGAGTCATCAAAACCTTTGCCGCCCAAAGCCTTGTATCAAGTGAGTTTTTATTTCTACTTTCGAAGGGTCTCGCGGTGTTGTACCTCTGTTTGATACTGATGCAAATGATTCGCGTTGCAGCGTGTAGCGCCACTACGAAAGTGTGAGTTAGTCTGTGCTCTCAAATATAGCGTTATTTAGGCTAATATCTTAATATATTCTAATGGTATTTGTGCATTAATTAAATTAACTTTAGAGTTAGAATAGCATTAAGATGGGAAATTTATATTAATAAGATGCATGTATGATTTATGAGCTTAGAAATAAAAGACTAAGGAAACTAGAGCATTTTAGAGTAAAATTTGAATGTCGAATGCTTTTGTACTTAAATGCCAAAGATTCCACACTTCGCTAATTTATTGTTATATCTATAGGATTTGGGAATATAGTTAGCATCGTATTCAAAGGAGAAGCGGAAGGTTAGAATGCGCATCAAGATGCTTTGGAGGTTGCAGAACTGTGGGATCTTCCAAACATATTCGCAAAGGTATTGGAAAAATTATTAGAATCTGATGACTCTCAAATAGAGTCAGAATTCAGGATAATTTTGGATCATTATGTACTATTGCTATATAAGATTCAATACGAGCAAGGTAAAAATAAAGAAAAAAAAGATGTAGTTTGCTAATGCTTACGCATTAGGGGAATAAATTGCGAGATATGATTTATAACGCTTATATTGAAGGAATTAGCACACTTAATGCACATTTAGCAAGGCTTATGCTGATTAGCTATTTTTGTAGAAAATTGTGTTTGCGAAGCAGTGCAAAGTTAAGATTTGAGACGCACGATTGCGAGCAAGTCATGCTAGGGAGAAAGAAATGCCAAAGCACTACAAGCACAAATAAGGAAAGAATCAATTAGAAGCAAGAAGTTGACTAACCAGACACTACGAGACAGATTGCGAAAATTAAGAGATTCTTATCTTAGACAAATGAAAACACAATTGACAAGTTTAAACAAGGAAATATGTCGTGTTGATTGATTCGTGCCTATTCTGGAATATTTCAAGAGTCGACAAAGAAGCTTATAAAAGGCGATCTCTGTAATAGGAAGAGAGGAAGAGTCTGAAGATTAGAAACCGAGAGTTATTGTTTTTCTTTCTTTAATATCAATTTCAGTATATTTTCATTTCGCATTCTTTGTTCTTTATTTGTATGATGAACTAATTTCTTTAAGGCAACGCTAGGAAAAAAGTGGAGTAGTTGTAGCATGTGTTAAGAAGAAATGGGAAGGTTTAACTGATGCGTGTTAACAAGGAGCAAATCTCAATAGTAAGTGTCGACCGGCCATCCACACGAACTAATAGGTTGTAAATCGGAAGAGGAAATGACCTAAGTCTAGTTGCATGTTCAGTAGGTTAGAATTAAGTCTTTAATTCTTTGAATCAGAGTTTAGGAATGAATACGTAACTATTCCACACGTAGCGCCTGGTTATCATTACATCAAATTGTGGCAGAAGTCGGACTGGATGCGAACGAACGCATAAGGGGAAGTTTGTAAGGTGTAGTATGTTAGTTATTCCTTACTACATGTTTCTTCGCAGCGCATTGCTATTGCTTTCCATGAGTATCTTAGTTTAGCCTTATCTTTCTCAATCCATTTTACCACTAATAAGTTTTCTTTCTGCTATTTAAACCATACTATCACAACATCTATGCTTTTATTTTTGTTCAATTCTAAACATCTCGTTGGATAAATCACAATCCCTGTGGAGATCAATAATTTACTTATGACTTACTGCAGACCGCGTATACTTATGCGCATGTGTGCCTATTGCACACGAGGCAACTCAGTTTTTTGCAGTCAGCATCGCATCCAGGGGAATTTGGAATACTCAAAGTGTCGCGAATCAGAATAACAAAGTGAACAACTTTAGAACCGCAGGACCTTCCAAGCATATTCGCAAAGGGGTAAACCGACAAGATAAGAATTTAATGTAGAGCATTGATGTGAAAACAACATATCAGATCAAATGTCAAAGCCTCAATAACCAAATAAGGAAAGAATCAAATGTAGAGCAAATGCCAACTATCAGATCACTGGATAGATAACCAACGGTAATCATGGGATTCATACTTTAATCAGCAAAGACTTGATCAATCAGAGGAAATCTGTCGCGAGAATCAAGGGATAAGCTGCCAAAGACGAAATACAATAAAAAGTAATAAAAGATATTTCCAAATCCAATCCTTGCCTTCCAAGTATCTGATTCCTTAGTCCCCAAGCAGCTAAAAGCCTATAAATAGGAGAAGAACTAAGAGAGAAAGTGTGTCTGTTTTTGGAGTTCTTCTCCCACACTTGGGATTAGGATTCCAAAGCGAAGTTTCATGTTCCTATTAACATAGAGTCATGTTCTTCAAGCAGCCGCCACCATTTATCGCTTTCTAGTTTATCTTTTCTTTGTTTATTTTATGCTTTATTCATTTCCAACACTAGTTCTTGCATTTGAATTAATTCAGTTTTCTTTTGCAATGTCTTCTGCTTATTTCTTATTTATTCTTTTCTTTAATTTCATGTCTAGCTAAGCATCTTAGGCAAATGTTAAGGGTATGGGTTGTAGAAGCATGAGCTAGGGTGATGGGAGTTGTTAATTAAAGCATGTTGAATTAGGATCTTAACTAAATAGTAATTGTCGACCGATCATCCACAAGCACTAATAGGTTGTAAATCGAGAGATGAAATAACCTAAGGCTAGTTTGCATGTTCAGTAGGTTAGTACTAAGTCTTTCGTATTTTAAATCGAAGTTTAGAGAAAACGCGTAACTGCATACGTTGTGCCGGCTGATATTTACAATAAGTCGCAACAGAAGTTAGGCTTAATGCAAACGAAAGCGAAAATGGACGTTTGTCGGCGAAGAATGGCAATTACTACTTACCACAATTTACCCTAGGAATTGCTAGACGCTTCCCATAAACTTAATCCGAGCCTTACTTAGTTAATTTCGCATTTTAGTTTTACTTTCGCATTTAGATATCAAACAAAACCAAATCCTAACACAATTGTTTTTATTTTCTTGCACGACTCTTAGATTAATTAACTAATTATAGACATTAATCCCTGTGAAAAACTATAAAATATAAACACTTATTACTTGCTGCATACTCGACTGTGTATACTTGCGTAAAATGTGATTTGAAGGTGTAGGACTTTAGTCTTATACTTAGGATTAATAATTAGCTTATTTATACCGCACCGAATAATCACATAATTCGCCAAGTTGAGCCTTTGTTTGGTGCGTCCGAGCCACACGCACCAAATTGAAGGTGTACAGCTTCGCTCGTTCTTATCCTACAAGTGAATCTCAACCACGAACTGAATTGCAGATGCAACTCCAGTTATAACTGAGATGCTCACCACGCGCCACTGTGCTGGTCCATGTATCTTCATTCTTCGTTGAGCCAAAAATCCATAAAGCGTTCCTTTGGGTAAATTTAATGCTTTGAGTCAAATTTGATATTCTTAGATGCAGATTGTAATCTGTTTATTTCTTTTAAGTTATGGTTTGAGGTCGAGCATTTAGAGGGTAGTTCTGCAGAATCATGTTTCTATAATTGTGTAAATTAAATTCCACAATCGCGTAAGTATACGCGGTCTGCAGCAAGTGATAAATAAAATTTATATCTTTCTCCTTAAGGACTGCGATTTTTACCAAAATATGTAGCTTAGAATCAAGTGCGAAAAAATAGACAATTGGGTTTGGGATTTGGTTTCCTTGCGGTTGAGTGAAGAAGAGTTAAAATGCGTAAAGTTTAAGTGGATAGAAAGACTCGGCTAAGGTACTCATGGGATGCAGTAAAGAGTAACTATCATACTTCGCAGATCTAACGTCGGCTTCCGCATTTGTTCACACTAAAACCAAATCTCGTTGCGAGTTAGTGTAAAGGATACTCGGTGAACCACATGCAGTAGTAAAATATTTTTTCCTAAACTATTTTTAAACCATAAAAGACATCATACTAACCTTCCGAACATGCAAATTAGTCTTAGGTCGTATCTTCTTCCGATTCAATAACCTATTAGTTCATGTGTATGGTCGGTCAACACTTACTGTTAAATTTAACCCTAACTTGACATGATGTAGCTATTTCCCCCTGGTTCCGCTTATCACATGCGTAAGTTATCTCATTTTTCCTTAGCGTTGTCTTAACAGAGTTAGTTCATGATGAAAATAGAGAAAACAACAATCGACATGGAAGATAACATGTTGAACATCGTATTACTCAACTGCAAAATGAGTCTTAAGCAAATAAAAGTGTACGATGTAAACTATGAAATAAACAAAACACTAATACTATCGACAGATCGATGTGGTTGGCGTCCTGGTGTCAGTACTTCGTCGTGGGCTTACTGCTCTCCACCTTCTTCCACACCTTCTTCTGGCTCTCAACTTTTCCTTTTATAATCTCCTCTAGGGTTTCAATAAGTGTTGAAATCTCATGGCGGCTAGGGTTTTAACTTGAGCGATAGATCTTTCTTTGATTGGTTCGATAATTACGTCTTCAACAATTAAGGAAGAGAATCTCAAGATGATCACCATTCGTTTAAACTGACATCTGTTTATTAGCTGGCTCTTGCTCCACGTTCGGTTCTTTCCTCTTTTTCAATTCGCATCTGAGTCACTCTTGCCTTTCAGAATTCTTAGTTCCTCTTGCAGCTTTGCAGTTGATATTCCTCTTTCGCATTGCTCCATTATCCTGCAGAAATTATTCATTAGTGCGCGACTATCCTTGATTACACATTTTCAATAAAAATTGACTCTTTCGCATTATAGTTCTTATCTTTTGCTTATTCCCCTAATGCGTAAGCATTAACCTGTTTCACCCGTTTATTCATTATTTTCCCTTTTTCCGCATTGTATTTTAGAAATGAAATCAGATAATGATTCTAAATATGCTAACTATTAACTCTATTTGAGAGTTATCAAACCCCCAAACTTGAATCATTGCTCGTCCCAAGCGATGCTATTATTGGTGTAAAAACTATTATGAGTAAAATACTTATCATAATACCGTGCTTACTCTCACTTTCAAAAACTTTTCTTAAATTTATATTCTGGCTAAATATGTTATGAACTTAAATACCTCGGTCCTTCCATTGTTAAAACACTCCCTCCTTTACCTTGATTCTTCCCTTAATAAGCATAGTAAATTAGACATTCCTTATCGTAAAAGCGTATGACTTCAAATCTCTTATTCAACCCTTGGTTAGCCTATTTTGTTTTAAATCGCTTTATCTACTCTCTTATTTTCTCTATTATTACCTTTTAGCAACTTAGAATCCCTTGTGGCACTTTCTTTTATTCTTTCTATATGTTATAACATACACCAACTCGGGTTACACTTATACCTTCACCCAAATTCCCTAGTTCTTCCACTTTAGCATCAAGCGATTAAACTAAGCATGGAATCAGCTAGGTTGTTGGGGCTTAAGGAAGGAGCGGAATGCTTCAATGAAGCTATGGCTACTAGCTTCTAACCTTTGATTTTCCCTTTTTTTTGTTATTGCTTTTGTATAAGGCGATTTAATGGGGCTTGCCCTCACCCTTAAACTTAAACTCAGAATTGTCCCAATGGTGGTAAGGCTTAGTTCCCCTAAACTTAAATGTTCCCAAGACTTGCATTCCAACATTCAAGCTTTTATATTCTACTCTAAGAAACTATCTATTTTCCCTGTGTTCAAAAAGTTCCGTCCCAAGTCAACCTTGGTAGAAATCCTAGCAGTTAGATGTCCCTTGGTAGGTTAAATTATAACTTATTTAGCCAGAGTTTTGTAAATTGGTTTGTAAAGCGAGATGTCAGCACAACATTCTTCAAAGTAAGGCACAAATAATAGGGAATAAAGTGAAAAATAGAATTGTATTAATTTATTGTTAATGACAAAAGCGAACAAGTAGGAGATAATGCGATAAGGACAAAGACTTCCTTTAATTTTCTTCTCTGAAGTCCTCCTTGTCTGAAGAAAAAGTAATGTCGATGATGTTGGGGAAGAGTGGAATGCTGACGTGCGGAGCGAGGAAGGCGAGAGCCTTGAACAACTTTGCATCTCTTTCTTTTGCGTAAGCTCAGTAGGCTTCCTCTTTCTTGGTGAATCTCACCATGCTGTGCTCAAATTTCTTCTTTGTGCGCCATTGATAACTCTCAAGAATTGAGAGTTAAAGTAGCTTAAATTAAGATATTTAGAATGCTGAATTAAATTGATTAAGTAGAGAATTCGCTCCTACATACTAGATTTTAGCTAAAGTGAAACATCTAACGAAAGTTTGCTCAAAAGAAAAAACATGAAGTTAATTGCAACGAAGCATGCTTAATTGAATGAAATTATTTCTAAGTGTATAAGAAGAATTGATACTTGTATTTCGTTGCAGGAAACTTCGGCAGAGCGAATAGAGCAAAGCAAAAGGAATAGAGAGAAGCAACCAGCTCCAGCGAAGCGAAAGACCTCTAGGCAATTTAAAGAAGCCAACTGGTGATCGCAGCAGCAAGTAGCTTAGCGAAGCAGACGATCGAGAAGAAGGAAAATATCTCTCCCAAGGATGCTGGCAAAAATCCGTGATTCCCAAGCTCATCTCCACCGTTAAATCTTGTCAGCTCTGATGCTCCCAACAAAGTTGATCATGGAGCAGCTTTTTGTAGAGGAGGATCATAGAGCAGGTGTAGCAGCAAATTGTCAGGAGGCCTATACAAGTCGCGAGCATTCCTCAATTTAGACATCGGCCAATTTTACATCTAAGAACTCTTATTTCCATTTCTTCCAGTCCGATCAAGTTTTTTACTTCCGTTGAGTTTTTCGTAGAAGTTTCTAGCCGCGAACGATTTCACTAGGCTTTGCTGTTAGACGTAGTTGTAGTTTCTTTGCTTTCTAGACAATAGCATAATGTTTTTGTAACTGGAGATTTGCTGGAATATTTCAGTGTTCAAGTTGCAAGAATTTTTTGATCTCTACTTGTCATTTCCATTTACCTTTTACTTGCTTTCAACATGCCATTTAGTTCTTCATTCGTTTTAGGTTTGTTTTCTTTTGCCATGAGTAGTTAAACCTGTTGTCGGGAGGCTTTGGAGAAGTAGGGGATTTCGCAAATAGCGAAGTAGTTAGCAAACAAAACATTTTATGCAAGCTGTTTTCAATTAACATACATCGCGTTAACAACTCTTTTGTATGAACTCAATGTTAATTCGAGAGAACTTACATGCATAACATTAAGACTGTCAAGCTTGCTTAGAGTTAAGATTGCTTGTGAATTAAAGAACTCTTACAGATAAGGTTCGCCTAGTGCTAACTTGGTAAGATAGTTGTTTGGATTCGAGAAAATCGAACTAAGTGCTTTAGAGAGCCGAATGTCTGTGTTCGAGAGAACCCAAGGGATCTCTGTTAGTGTTCGCCTTCGCTAGTCACTTATTTTGAGCGAATCCCTAAAAACCTTGATTCTTTTGATATTTCACCTACTATTGTTACCTACTTCTTATTACTTGTTATTTCGCTTACTCAATCGCAACCAGCATCCATTTTCTTTCAACAACCTGGTGACCTTGACTCTTGCATGAACCCAATTTTAAACACACAAAAAATCCCTAAGGAGAATGACCGTTAACTTACATTAAAACTTGCTATAGCACGACTGCGTATACTTGCGTATTTGTAGAGACTCACACACTTAGCCATTATTTAAATCCAGTTCGCTTAGGCGAAGCTGGGGATCTTTCAAACCATTATACATTCAATAAAAATCTTAATTAAACAAATACGTGTGAATCTTCTGAACAAGTTTTTGGTGTCGTTGCCAGGGATTTTTTAGCTATTTTTAGTCGAAAGTATCGTAGGAGTAGTGCTTCATTTCAACTGATCAGAGTGTTCATATTACAAGTAATTTATCCAATATTGTATGCGAAGGCGAGGATTTGTCGAACCTTTAAACCCAGAGTCACGGTGAAACCTATTAAGAAGGAGACAAAATCGTGTTGGTGGTATGGCGGAAGCAAATCCAAACAATTTACCCGTAGAGAATGCTGAAGCAAGACCAAAACCAAATTATGAGCATGCAGATCAGTTCCTCACTACTACTATCATGATGGCAGATGGTAGAGATGGAGTAGTAAGAGCCTATGCCACACCAAATGTCGTAGAATTCATGCGAAGAGGAGTCAGACCTGATAATGGAGCAAGGGCATTCGAATTCAAACCCATGATGAACACCCTCATTCAACAAAAGACTCAGTTTCGTAGGCTAGCGAAGGAAGACCCGCCTAACCATCTCAGAGAATTTATGGGTGTATGCGACTCTTTCATTATCTCTGACATGACTCGCGATAATCTAAGGTTCAGCCTGTTCCCGCATTCATTGCAAGGAAGGGTAAAAGAATGGTTGGATACAGTAGAAAATCTACATGAAATTTTGTAGGAAGAACTAGCGAGAGGTTCATTTTGAAGTACTTTCCACCCAAAAAGATGATGCAGCTTCGAGACGAAATCGTATTATTCAGACAAAGCGCAGACTAGTCTATCGCCGAAGCATGGGATCGGTTTAAAACGATCCAGTGAAAGTGCCCACACAACAGACTACCGTGCTGTGTTCAATTCGAATATTTCTACGGAGGGTTGAGCGAAGCCGCAAAAATGGTGCTTGATGGATCAGTAGCAGGAGCCATTCTCTCTAAGATATATAATCAAGCTATCGAGATAGTTGAAAGAATCGCCCTCAACACTAGTCAATGGAAAGATGACGTGCGTGCAGAGTCAAAGACAAGAGTGAAAGTCGAATCAGCTAGTGATTCGTTGTTAAAGCAACATGTAGATGAAATGAGATCTATGTTGTTAAATATGTAAAACTCGAATAACTCCAACTCTCGAGTACAAGGCGTTAATTCAGCACATCTTGCAATGAATCCCTGTAGCTTATGCGGCGAAGCACATATGTATGAAGAATGCCTGCAAAGTGCAGCGTCAGTATACTTCGTTCAAGCGAATCGTTACAACAATCCTTACTCGAATACCTATAATACAAGATGGAGAAACCATCCAAATTTCTCCTCGTCCAATAGTGCGAATGTCAGAAGCTCTAGCAATCAAGTCTTTATACCAAGACACAACAGGAACCCCCCAGTTTTGGTGGATCAGTTGGCCAACAAGGTCAAGGATGGAACTCGTTCTCGAACTAGAGAAACCAATTCCAACAACAGCCCTTCGAACAAGCTCCAAGTAATTCGCTATAAGGTTTGTTAAAGGATTACATAGCGAAGAGTGAATTGAATTCGCAGAACCAACAGACAACTATTCATAATCAGCAGGTAGCTCTGAGGAATCTTGAGACACAATTGGGACAACTTGCTACAGAATTAAGTAGAGGCCGATTGAGAGGTTACCATCGAATATTGAACCCACGAAACGAGAAGGAAATGATCAGATGAAAGCCATCTCAGTGATTGAAGAAAAGACTGATGGTAGCACAGAAGAGCTTTTTGCTGGGTATTCATTGGCAGTTTCGCCAGAGCGAAGTTTAAGAAAAAGAGATGCGTGTAAAAAAGAAGTTTGTGAAAGATGAAATAATGAAATTGCTGATAGAGGGAAGATTGATAATGTCACCGAGGCGATGGTACACGAGGAAAGAACCACGTTCGAAACACCCAAGGGGATTAGCAAAGTGTTGGAATTCGTACCTCCACCTTCATTCCCACAGTGACTGAAGAAAAAAGATGGGTTGGGATACAAAAAGTTTATGGAAATCTTGAAAGGAATACATATCAACATCCCATTAATCGAAGCTTTAAGACAAATACCCAACTACACCAAATTTCTAAAAGAGATCTTGCTAGAAAAGAACATAACAGAAAACTGCAAGGTTATTTCGCTAAACGAAGGATGCAGTGCCTTGGTCACTAACAAGCTACCTGTCAAGGAGAAAGACCTAGGGGCATTCACAATTCCAATTTCCATTGGTGGTCATTATATTGGTAAGGCACTTTGTAATTTGGGAGGTAGTATTAACTTGATGCCTTGGTCAGTATATAGGATGTTTCGCATTGGCGAAGCTAAACCAACTACTGTCATAATACAACCTGCGGATAGCTCCATCACAAGACCTGAAGGAAAAGTAGAAGATATATTAGTGCACGTTGATAAATTCATCTATCACACAGACTTTATCATTTTAGATTATAAAAAAGATAAAGAAGTTCCCTTCATTTTGGGAAGACCATTCCTCAAGACCAGGTGAACCTTAGTAGAAGTCTACGAAGGGACAATCTCTTTACAGATGAATGGCAAGAAAATCAAGTTTAATATTTCCGACTCTATGAAATATCCTGCAGACCTGGAAGAATGCTCCGCTAAAACAATGATGGACGAAGACTTCAGCGAGGTTTATGGGGAAAGCGTGAAAGAGCAAAGAGAAGAAGCTTATGTTGAATATTCATGTTCCAGCAAGGACAAATTGAAGGAAAAAGAAGAAGTCAGCGAAATGATAAATGCAATGATGGATTCACTAATTTAAATGACCAAGCCCCACTAATGAAACCATCGATCGAACAACCTCCTGAATTAGAAATGAAACCACTACTTGAACATTTGAAATATGCTTTTCTAGGCAAAGCGAACACTCTCTCGGTCATAATATCTTCACAATTGATAGAGCAGAATGAAGAGATGCTATTAGATTTGCTTCGCCTGCATAAGAGAGTAATTGGCTGGACGTTAGCCGACTTAAAGAGAATCAACCCTTCATTCTGTATGCACAAAATTTAGCTAGAAGACGAGGGATTTCGCTCCGTCGATTGCCAGTGAAGGTTGAATCAGGGATGAAAGAGGTAGTCAAGAAGGAGATCATTAGGTGGTTGGACGATGATGTCATATACCCAATTTCTAACAGTTAATGGGTAAGCCCGGTATAGTGTGTGTCTAAGAAAGGGGGTACCGCAGTGGTAAGCAATGAACACAACGAACTCATACCAGAACTGTCACGGGCTGGCACATTTGTATGGATTACCAGAAAATAAATGCAGTGACCAAGAAAGACCATTTTCCCTTTCCTTTCATTGACCAAATATTGGACCGTGTGGCTGGACAAGAATATTATTGCTTCCTCGATGAATACTCAGATTACGACCAAATCACTATTGCCTCAGAAGACTAGGAAAAGACCACGTTTACTTGTCCCTATGGAATCTTTGCCTTTAGACGGATGCCGTTTGGTTTATGCAATGCTCCTGCTACGTTTCAACGATGCATGTTGGCAATCTTCTCAGATTTGATTAAACATTGTATGGATGAATTCATGGATGATTTTACGGTGTTTGACACCTCATTCGCTAACTGCTTAGTAAATCTTGGGCAAGTTCTTGCAAGATGTGAAGAAACTAACCTCGTGTTAAATTGGGAGAAATTGTGAAGGAATTATGCTTGGTCATCGTGTTTTGAGAGAAGGAATGATGGTTAATAGAGAAAAGGTGGAAGTAATCGAGAAGCTAGAACCACCAATAAACGTCAAAGGAATAAGAAGCTTTCTAGGCCATGCTGGCTTTTATAGCTGATTTATCAAAGATTTTTTGAAAATAGCGAAGTCGCTTTGTGAATGATTGGTGTTGAACAAACCATTGGAGTTTAATGTTGCCTGTGTGAGCGCCTTTCGAACTCTGAAGCAATCACTTATAACAGCACCCATCATCAAAGCACTAGATTGGGAAAAACTGTTCTACATTCTATGTGATGCCAACGATTATTCTGTCGGAGCTATGCTTGGGAAATAAGGAGAAAATTTGGTTCATCCAATTTATTATGCGAGTAAAATGATGAGCGAAACTACACCACAGTTTAGAAGGAATTTTTAGCGGTGGTATTTACGTTGGAGAGATTTTGCAGCTATTTGATAGGATCAAAAGTGACTATTTTACCGATCAAGCCATAATCAAATACCTGTTCAAAAAACCCGATGCAAAACTAAGGCTGCTTCGCTGGGTTTTATTGCTCCAAGAGTTTGACTTAGAAATTGTTGATAAAAAGAGGTGTGAAAATGTTGTTGCTGATCACCTGTCGCGAATCGAACATGATGAGAGTTCGCGAACGCGATGCGAAATCGTCGACTCCTTTTCTGATGAACAATTGCTGGTTATTAATCAGCCTTCGCCACCATGGTTCCCTGATATTGCAAATTATCTAGTCAGCGGTGTAATCACAAAAGAGCTCAACTATCAACAAAAGAAAAAGTTCTTGCACGAAGTAAAGACATACTTTTGAGATGAACCTTATCTGTACAAGCAGTGTACTGACTAGATAATTCGCAGATGCGTAACGGAAGAAGAAGAAAAATTGATTATAACTGAATGTCATGGCGCAGCGTACGTTGACCACTTCGGAGGAGCAAGGACAACAACAAAAGTGTTTCAGTCTGGATATTTCTAGCCAACCATTTTTAAAGATTGCTATGACTTTGCGAAATAATGTGACCAATGCCAGCGAGTAGGAACTATTGGAAAATGGGACGAAATGTCGTTAAAGTATATTTTGGAAATGGTACTGTTTGACGTCTGAGGGATCGACTTTTTGGGACCTTTTCCTAACTCTAATGGAAACTTGTATATTTTGCTTGCAGTTGACTATGTTTCAAGTGGGTGGAAGCCATCGCCTGCTCGAAGAATGATGCCAAAATAGTAATCAAATTTCTGTAGAAGCATATCTTCACCAGGTTTGGCACTCTACGTGCGCTGATCAGTGACGAGGGCACTCATTTTATGAACAAAGCGTTGGGGAACGTTTTATTAAAGTACAACATCTGCCACAAGATCGCTACAGCATACCACCCACAGACTAACGGACAAGTAGAAGTATCTAATCGCGAGATCAAAATGATATTAGATAAGGTAGTGCACTAAAATTGGAAGAACTGGGCCAGCAAACTTAATGATGCCCTGTGGGCCTATCGAACAGCTTTCAAAACGTCGATAGGTGTAACTGCCCAGTTTTCCTTTCCGGTTCCCTAGGTTTGTTCGTTTGATGATTCGGTTGTTTGGTTGGGCCGTTAGGGCAGTTTGAGCTTCTAGGGACATTTTGGTAATTCGGCCTTCGGGGGTAGTCTCGTAATTTTCTAGGGTTCCGAGTTTGTTCAGCTAAGGTTATTGAGTTGGGTTTCTTTCAGTTTCAAGTTTTCGAAGCTAGCTTGGTCTTTTTGGGAGGTTTGGAGCTTCAGTGTTTTTATTTGGAAAATAGAGGAAAAGATGCACTTGCTAGGACTCGAACCCAGAACCGAGAGGGGACACGTGTCAGCATCCTGTTCCTCCCTTCCTTTTGTACCGAGACCTAACTTGTAGAGCCGCCTATTCTTTTCCTTCCTCATTTTCTCTTTTGGCCGATTGTTAGTCTTCTCCAAGCTCTCTCCAATTTCAGAGACACCAAACCCTTACCGAGCCCACTCCACCTTGTGTCGCCTTCGCCAAGCCCATCCGAGCAGCCAGCCGAGAGAGCAGCAGATCACGCTCGTCCAGCCTCACGTTGCACCGAACCAGAAATGCCAGCAGCTCGATCGCACACCCCCGTCGTGATCGCCAGCTCCTTCGCGCGCCCGCCCTACCGAGACCCTTGTCGCTACTGCAACACCCAGCGCTCGCCCGAGCGAGTTCCCTTCGCGCCAGCACGCCTAGCCCGCCAGATCGCAGAATCGCTCGTCCTTCCTGACGCGATCGCCCGCCAGCCGCAGTGCGTCTCTCCCCAGCGCCGTCTTCCGCCCTGCGCACGCACACCAGCAGCCATTGTGTTCGCTCGCCCAGCGCCAGTGCCTTCGCCAGATCTACCGCACGCTCGCCCCAGCACTCGAGCCCTCGCCGTACGCGATTCTCCCTTAGCCAGTGCCGAGCCTCGCAGACGCCCTTCGCTCCTAGCCTCACGCAGCAGCGCATCCGTCCGAGCCTTGCCTTGCTGCCTGTCGAGCCAGCCTGCTGCTGCCGCACGCCAGCCTTGTGTTCTCCTCGGTCAGGGTAACTTCTCCCGAGCGTTTTGCGTTTGGTTGCCTGTTCCCGTTTAGCTGCTAGTGGTTAATTATTTATTTGTGATTTATACTGTTTGCTAGGTTCT
>JBBMKA010043241.1:0-21119 GCA_037833695.1 Sechiopsis laciniata | reverse complement strand
CCCCCTATTTTCTCACCCGGGGTTGAATTAAGGGTGGTGGTGGAGGAAAGTTTGGGTTCCCATCGGATAGTAGATATAGTAAGCGGATGTAAAGAGAAGTTCGAGTTGATGCTTGGAGTGAACGGAATGGGAAGGTGAAGGGTTGAGAAGTAAGATTGTAAGTGTGCTTTAGCGACGAAGTAAAAAATGGGCAAGTGTTTGATTTGTAAGTGGGTCGGTCCCGATCATGGACTGTTAGTCTAGCTGACTTGTTGATAACCTAATTTATTTTTATTTGTGATGTTTCAAGTTCGCCCTTATGACCAACGATGTTTGCGCTTGGTATGTCAAGCAAGCTATGCATATAGTTTTGGGATTAGGCTCTATGCATTTTATATTGTTGTTGTACTTTTATTTTGAGTTTTTAGCCGTGATGTCTAGGGTTTATTGAAAGTGACTTTAGTATACTTTAATAAGGCAGAGTGTTCTTTTATTACATAAGGTAGGTTATGTTCTTACATAGAGGGTATTTAACTGCTCTCAAACAAGATAAGAGTTAAATATCGATTTTAAGCATCAAACCCATAGCGGTGGAGTTAAATTGAATTACAACCAACCTAACACGCCACCGACCTTTCGATATTAACAATAGAATTCTTAATAGTTACTCTTTTTAATTGAGGGTTAGAATATGGTGAGAATTCAAATTTATAACTTCTTAATTATAAGTCACATTCTCGTTAATCTACATATACTTTGAATATTGGATAAATTGAGCTAAGTCTAGTAAAAATTGACCTCTAATCTTATCTTAAAATAATAAATAAATAAAGTTAAATCTTCACTCTCAAATATTATTAATATTACTTTATAAAAATTAAAAATCAATTTTATTTTGAAATTTATTCTAGATCACAAATTTTAGTATATTTATTTAGTAATAGCAATTTTTAAAAATATTTTAATTTTTATTGTTTTCAATCAATTTATTTTGTTTTCAATCCGTTTAAATGTTATCAGTTTAACTCAGACAAGTCAATTTAAAAAAAAAAATTAAAAATCAATTTTATTTGAAATTTGTTCTAGACAACAAATTTTAGTATTTTTATATAGTTAATAGCAACTTTTTAAAAATATTTTAATTTTTTATTATTTTCAATCTTTTCCATCCGTCTGAATGTTATCAGACAATTTTGTGGCTATAAAATTTAACTTAAATAATTTGTTTTTGTTATATTATTATTTTTTTTTAATTTTAATATTTATGTACTTTTTTTTACCACTCATGAAAACCCCTTTTATTTTTAGAATTGGGTAAAAACGACCCACAACAGCAAAGAAATAGTTACAACTGTATAAGACTATTTTATTTTTAAAAATCTCCTTTTTGCTATATTTGTACAAAAATCAGTTCAACTTAGACTGTTCGATGGAATTCTAATAATGCTTTTTAACTTCTTAATCCAACATTTATGTTAATTAATTTTTACTTGTAACTCAGAGATTTATCTTCTTTTTTTTTTTTTAACAATTCCACAATTTGAAACTCGATCCAATAATATAGGCATCTTCTCTCCAGACTTAAAAAGATTTTCAATGAAAAAAAAAAACTATCACTAAGTTTGTATTTTAACGATTATGAGATAATGGTTGAAATATCATTTTGCTTTCTAAATTTTATATTTTATTCCATTTTGTTCCTAAATTTCAAAAGTTTAATATTAGTTCTCAATTTTCTAGACTTTTAACCGTCCATTCTTTAATCCAATTTTTTTAAGTTTGTTCGATTGTAGTTGCTAAATTAATATATAAAATTAAATTAAATTAATTCCTATCATAAATTTGAAGTTAGTACTATTGAAATTTGTTTAACAATGTCAATAAATCATACATAAAAAAAAAATATATGTGAACATATTTCTAAAATTTATACACAAAAATATTAAATTTTTAAAGAAAAAACAATAAAATTTCTCAATAAGAACCAAATTTTATTTATTTTGAAAATTTATAAACTAAAATTGAACATTTTAAAGTTTAGGAACCAAAACAAAAAACAAATTTATAAATTTAAGAACTAAAATTAAACTTTTTAAAAGTTTGTGGATCAAAATAAATCAAAACTCATTAACAAGATATATATATATATATATATATATTTCAACAAAATATTAAGTCACAAAGTTTGAACAATTAAAATTTAATAGGATTCTTTACGACTGTACTAATGTAATATGCATTAGAAGAGAAATGAAACTAATGCAACAAGACCAACTCATAAAGAAATGGGAGAATCTATTAGCATGTATTTGCAAAATAAATAAATAATGCAAAACCAGTTTAAATATAGTATCGAATAAACAATGCTAATTTTTTGCCATAAAGGGCAATCACATTGCTTTTTTAATAGCCAACAAAAATAGTAATTTAGCCGTATTGTTGTATACTTAATAACTAAAGGTCTTGGAAATACCAAAAAGCCCACACGTGACTATCTCCCTATTTTGTGGCCCAATAGCCAACTTTTATGACTTAAAAAATGTTGACTTTTATGATTTAGAAAATTGGTTGATTTCTATCACTTAAAAAACCGATTTCTATCTCTTTCAACGATGATTGACTTCTATCACTTAAAAAATTAATTGAATTCTATTAGTTAAACTATAAAATTAAATCTCATTCAAGACAATTGAAATTGACAATTAACAATTTTAACTGATTTTTTTTTTGCTTCAATCAAGGTTTGGTTTAGGTTTCGATCGTTTTATTGTTGTTATACATGATTTCTTTCACACACACATCGTACAATGATATGTCTATTAACATTTTTGTACAATGATTGAAAACAATACATTAGATTCATTCAATAAAATAGAGCGATTGAAACTTCTCAATTATATTCATTTAGTGTCATTCTTTCAATAAAATATATATATTTGAAAAACTATGACTAAATACATAATGTTTCACTTGTTGATATCATTTATTTCATCAGAGTTAGCTGATGATTAAACATTTGTAATCTCTAATACATTATAACACTTTATATTTAACATTTAAGAAGATTGATTAAGGCTATCTGTTTTCTATTTATTGAATTTATTAGTTACTTATTGATTAAATCTACAGTTACTTATTAATTGAATCTATCAATTGCTTTTTAATTGAATCTATCAATGTTTAAACTATTTCATTTGTGGTAGAACAAGGAAGCGGGCATGCTAAAATTACCAAAAAGCATACGCACTGCCTACTAGCTAAATTTCAATCATTTTTTGTTTTTGGCTTTATTTACTTTTTGTTTTGGGCTTTAATCAATTTTTGGTTTTGGCTTAGGGTTAAATAAGCAAATGTCTAATTTTCTAAAATAATTTGAACAAATGTCTACTGATTTGAATAGTTAAAATAAATACAAAAATAAAATAAATACTTAAAATACAAATGACTTTTATGACCTTTTAGTTATTAATCTTTTAATTAATATTTTGAATATTTGAAATTGGATTCTTTCTAACAAACTTCTGAAATTAATTTTTTAAAAATAATACAAAGTTAGTTAAAGATATTATTGGTTTTGTTTCTTAAAAATAACAATATGTAGATTTGTTTAAAACAAATTTTAAACAAAAAAAAAAGAAAAGAAAAATACTCTCTCATGCATGTAGATCAATCGAAAATGGCAGAAAATTACTACCACACGTGTCAGACCCTTCACCTTCGTCGCCCGTTGGAACCAACGTTTATATATATACTCGTATATACAATTAGACTTGTTAGTTTCAATAACCTATTCAACCTGTTACAAAACAAGTCATTACTGGTATATCTCTAGACCTCATCTCAATGTGTTGGTTTATGTTAATTTTAGTATAGTTGTATTTTCATTTTTATAATTATTTATTTCTTTTAGAATTAGATTAAATATTATTATCTATCTTTTCCTTTTATGACTACGTAGAATCTTTTCCTTTTTATAATTAGGTCATCTTTGTCTTTTATGTTAGATATTATATTTTCTTTTTATAATTAGGCCATCTCTTGTACTTTATTTATACCCATTATTGGGTTTATTATTAAATGAAGAATTTAGAGAATTTAAATTTTCATTATATTACAAATGTTAAATATAAAGTGTTAGAGATTACATAACATGCACCATTTAAGAAGATTGATTAAGGTTGATGGTCTTCAATTAACTTAGTTGATAACCTTAGAATCAATTCAGTTGATTGAAAATAATCACTGAAATTGACTAAAATAAATAACCTTCGATCACTATCACTTATGCTGATTGAAAATAATCAAATAAAACCGATTGAAACAAATAGTCTTCAATGAGAAAATGTCTTTCCTCCTATTCCTCTCAAATTGATTTCAACTTCAAATTACCAACTCAGTTCATCAAGATAGTGTCCAAATTCACAATTAACTATAGCAGCTGCCCAATTTTGCTGAAAATCAAATTGTTTCCAATTTATTTTAACTCAAAATCCTTCACCAATTGCAATCCACCTTCTGATACTTTGACTCAAATCACGCTGGAACAAAATTAATTTTTACCAAATTGTCGAAAATTACACAATTAGATCCAAACTTGCAAAATCAATTTGACGTTAAAATGAATGAATCCACAAATTGCAATAGTTACAGCTCAATTAATTTTCAATTTCAAATTTGAAATCTAGCTCAACTTCAATCTTCGCCCAAATTAATTGAATTTGAAATTCATCACCATAATCAATTTTCCCCAAATGTGCTAAATCAATGGCTGCAGCTCAAAGACCGAGAAGAAAATGAAAGAGGGTAAAATTGGAAAATTTGAAAAAACTCACCCAAATGTATTATAAATGATTTTTTTTTTTTTTTTAAATGCTAAAATTAGAATAGACATAAAAAAAAATCTGCTATTTAAAATAATTTCCCTTATTTAATTTTGGTTGTTGGACTTTCAAATGTCTTTCTAAAAACTTTAAAAATAGTTCTTAAGATTAAAATAATATTAAAAGTGTAATAACAAAAAATTATATAAATATAAAAAATACTGTTCATCATCTTCTTTATTCATTTTGAAACTCTGTTTTTTTATTTACTTCACTTTTGTTAACAAAAGAAAAAAAAGATGTTGTCAAATATTATTGAATATTTTTGTTATTCACTTCATCTTTATTGTTTTTTATTTACTTCATTTTTGTTAAAATTTCTTAATGCTGGTTTTATTTGACTGATTTTCTTATATTTTTCTTGTATTCAATGATATTTTGGGTGGGAGATTTAGACCCACTACCTCTTGGTTATGAGGTCATACATGATGTCAGTTAAACTCAATATTTGTTAACATTTTCTAATTGATTTAAAAGCAACTGAATGCATGTCACAAAGATTCTGTTTCTAGCTGCATTTAGTGCTGATCGACAATTACTGGCGTTGAGGAGCTTTGATGGATAGATTCAAATTTGGGATATTTCATTAGAGGGGAACATAAGCTATGGAAGGATTTGTTGGGGACATTCTAAATAATAAATGACCATTCATTTATCTTTATTGGATCTTGATTGCATTTGAATGAACAATTCATGCCATTCAAAATGTTTGCTTTCTTGGAAGACTATTGTGAAATGTGGCCACATATTTGTTCGGTTAAAAAATTAATACATTAATTAGACTAGATGTCACCCACGCATATATACATTGCTATTTGAGAAGAGTTTATAATGTTTAGTTGAGTGCAGTTAGGTTAGAGAGGAAGGCATAAAAGAATTATATATTTTAGAATGCTAGAAATTAGTTAGACGGTGCTAACCTAACATAGCTTATGTTAACTCGTTAAGACATATTTCAAATCCTCATCGTCAGTCTAATGAAAAATAATTGTATTGGAGCAAATGAGACATAGCATCTTCAAAGCTTGAAAAATGCTTATTTTTACAGAAATTCAAACATATCTATCAAATAAAACCAGAACAGCCCAAACAAATTTATCTCATTTTCTAATAAAATCAGCAGCCCAAGAAAAAATCAATTATTGAAATTAAAAAGAGAAAATAATTAAAACTTCAAAAAACCAATGTTCGTCTTTAGTTTTTACTAGAAACTAATTGGAATAGGATGTCCATCATGACCAACATATTAGAGTTGTTGTTGAACCTAGAAGAACCTGTCATGGAATAGGCTTACAAAGATCCTATTATGAATCAACATTTTATAAATTTTATTTATTTATTTTTGTTAACGTGTTGATTACATGCGATAGAGCAGGATGAACAAACAGCAGCCTAGACAGAAAGCAATAAAAGTAGTGAGATCACAGAAAAAATCCAAATGGAAAGCGAAAGGAAGTTTCTGTTCTTCTTTGTCTTTATTTCTTACTTTCATATATCTATATTGAAATTTGTTCAATGCTCTTGTACCTTAGCCTAGGGAGCGAATAGAAAATCTTTTGCTCATATTCATGCATCTTTAAAATGAAACTTTTAAATGTTATATGTAAATGTCTCTTCGCTCTACTCTCAAATGTTGTAGTCTAGTATAGACAAAATTTCTTAACAATCTAGAACACCAACCTTTATCCTTAGGATTTTAGGAGAATAAACTAGCTGAAATGCGGACTAAGTTGATAATACACTAATCCCAGATTGGAATAAAAATGATTTAACTCCCAAGGTTGAAACTGAAAGCTTGAAACATGGAATTCAAACCTTAGAACAAATTAAGTTTGGAGGAACTAAGCCTCACCTTCATTGAGGACAATGAAGATTTTAAGTTTGGGGGTGAGGGCAAGCCTGAGGAGTGCAATGCTGAGGAAGAAAGCAGAATTGCAAAAAAAAAAAAAAAAAAAATCAAAAAAATCAAAAAAATATACTGGGGAAAAATAAAGATCAAAACATTCTGGGTAAAAATTAAACGGTATAAGAGCAAATAGCCGTGGGTATTCCAAGTATTCCGCTGGCCACCCAATCAAACACAAGCTTAAGAAATTTCAGTACTTAGCTAGAACGTTTTATGCTCAAACGAACCATGCCGAGACCGACGGAATTGTGGCCATGTGGAACTTTTACTCAAAGGAACCCAAATAAATAAGCCTCGGACACAATGCTTTGGGCAAACTTAGGATGATCAAGGGTTTGAATGAAGTGGTTCGATTCGTAGGCATTAATCTCTAAGAGGGCTCAGTTTTTAGTCTAACTTGGAAGAGCGTGTTATCAGTAAGGGAAGTGTTTTAGCAAGACTAGGACTCTAAAATCTATAGGATAGAAGTTGATGCATTTAGCTTGTGACGAAATTTTACTTAATTAGACTGCGATATTGAGAACATTGTTGAGAGCATTTACTTATAAACATTTATATAAAAAAATTTCCTTGCACATTAATATATGGAGCATTACTCGGGACGAGTAATGATTCAAATTTGAGGGTTTGATAGCTCTCAAATATAAGTATTATTTAGGCTAATGTCTCAATATACTCTAAAGGTATTTGTGCATTAATTGAATAAACTTCAGAGTTAGAATAACATTAACATGGAAAATTCATATAAATAAGATGCATGTATGATTTATGAGCTTAAATATAAAAGGCTAGGGAAAGTAGCGCATTTTAGAGTAAAATGTGAATGTTGAATGTTTTTTGTATGTAAATGCCTAAGAACCCACGCTGCGCTAATTTATTGCTATATCTATAGGATTTGGGAAAATGGTTAGCATCCCATTCAAAGGAAAAGCGGAAGGTCAAATGCGCATCAAGACGCTTTGGAGGTTGCAGACCACGGGTTCTTCCAAATAATATTTGCGAAGGACAAATATCCGTTGCGAAAATAAAGCAAGAATTAATGCAAAGCGATGCGAATATCAGAGTAATGCAGAAGAGCAACGCAGAGCTAAAAACATCGATGCAAAAATAACATATTAGATCAGATGTCAAAGCCAAAATAACCGAATAAGGAAAGAATCGGATGTCGATCTAATGCCAACTATCATATTGCAGGATAGACAAACTGCAATAATCATGGGATTCATGCCATAATCAGCAAAGATGTGATTGACAAATCAGAGGAAATCTGTCACGAGAATCAAGAGATAAGCTGCCAAAGATAAAATGCAATAAAAGGCAATAAAAGATATTTCTAAATCCAATCCTTGCCTTCCAAGTCGATTCCTTAGTCCTCAAGCATCTTAAGCCCATAAAAAGGAGAAGAACCAAGAGAGAAAGTGTTTGTTTTTGGAGTTCTTCTCCCACACTTGGGAGTAGGATTTCGAAGCGAAGTTCTTGTTCCTATTGACACGAAGTCCTGTTCTTCAAGCAGACGCCACCATTTACTGCTTTCCAGTTTATCTTTTCTTTGTTTATTTTATGCTTTATTTATTTTCAGCACCATTGTTTCCCTTTCGAACAGTTCTTTCATTTGAATTAATTCACTTTTCTTTTGCAATGATTTTTGCTTTATTCTTATTTATTATTTTCCTTACTTTCATGTCTAGCTAAGCATTTTAGGCAAAAAGTTAAGGGTACGAGTTGTAGAAGCATAAACTAGGGTAAAGAGAGTTGTTAATTGAAGCATGTTGAATTAGGATCTTAATTAAATAGTAAATGTCGACCGATCATCCACATGCACTAATAGGTTGTAAATCAGAAAAGGAAATAACCTAAGGCTAGTTTTCATGTCCAGTAGGTTAGTATTAAGTCTTTCGTACTTTAAATCGGAGTTTAGAGATAAACGTGTAACTACTGCATACGCTACGCCAGTTGATAATTACATTGAGTCGCAACGGAAGTTGGGCTTAATGAGAACGAAAGCGGAAGTGGATGTTTGTTAGGTGTAAGTATGACAATTACTAATTACCGTATTTTATCCTAGGAATTGCTAGATGCATCTGATAACTTTAACCCGAGCCTTACTTAGTTCAGTTCACATTTTAGTTTTATTTTCGCATTTAGATACAAAACAAAACCAAAATCCCAGCATCATTCTTTTTACTTTCTTGCACGACTTACTTGCGTGAATGCGTTTCCAAAGCGTGAGACTTATACTTAAAACTTATCATTAGTGTATTTATACCGTACCGAAAAATCACATCCAACCATGAGTATTGGTTTGGTTCCTATTTTTGTCAAACTGATTGAATTAGTTCGATTCTCGATTTGACCTAAAAAAAAAACCTCAACCAATATCCCTTTAGATTTACTTTTGGTTGTGCAACCACTCCAAAACAGAACTTAGATTAATGGCAAATGATTTGATTACTTAGATATCTGTTACTGTAAAAAAAAAAAAAAAAAATCAAATATATTTATTTAAGAAACAATACACATGTACACATTCAATGAGTTTAACAATATATATATATTCAAAAGTCATTTGAAAATAAAATTAGAAATTTTCACGATTAAAATAGAAATTAATTAAGAACGAATTTACTCAACTAGAAAGGGTATTGGTTAGCTTCCTTCGGACTTTGATCAGCACAACAAGGGCTCACGCCAAGCAATTGGTAAAAAATTATCGACCAATCCCCTATGGTCGATTAAATCGGTTCATACTTGTATAGGTTCTAATCCTAGTTAAGCATGTTTTGTTATTATAAAAAATTTGAACCAATAGTAATTAAGGGGCATCAAGGACCCGACATAAGTAGTTTTTATTTGTCGGAAATTGAGCTTGTTCAATTGTTTTACCTAGTATTGGACTTGTTGCTAAGTGCATGTTGAGCTCATTTTATTTGATTTATCTTAAAATTAGCTTAAATAAGGATAGCAATAGCTTGGTGAAATGTTTTTTTGTTTAAAACTGGGAAATGAGAGCTTCGCTCCACTATATTGAGAGACATCAAACGAATGGAGACACGAGAATTGTCTACAAATAGTCTCAATAGCCTTTTAAAACATTGCTAATTATTGGAATTATTTTATCAATTTAAGATCTTCGTGATGCTGTTGATGAAGATGGCTCTAATGATGAATTTGTTGGTATGGGATATTATTTTCAGTAATCTTGCTTGCTTAGTGCTCGATGTTCCCAAAGAACATGGATGTTCTGTTATATAGGTTTATAACTTTCTTATGTGTAAGTATGTCACATGTATTGCATGGTTTTAAGATGAGGGTGATGATTCAGTCTATACTTTTACTGGCCATACTGGTAAGAATCTATCAAATTCTTTTGCCTTTTCTGAAAGATTGGGAGAGGAGATTTTGCTCAGGAGCTTACATGATATTGTAAATCTATATATATCCTTTATTCACTTCCAAAAGTAATATTTTTTGCTTGCTAAGTACCAATTTCACTGTCTTTCTTCTTCCCTAAATCTTTAAATTAACGTGTTGTATCTTATATCTGTTAACTTTTTCGAGCTGATTTTCTTATATTTTCTTTTAGTAGTTTTTTCTTGTATTCAATAATATTTTCGATGGGAGATTTAGACCCACGATCTCTTGGTTATGAGGTCATACATCATGCCAGTTGAGCTCAACTCTTGTTGGCATTTTCTAACAGATTTGTTTCTAGCCTAACATTTAGTGTTAATGGACAATTATTGACAGTGGGGAGTTTTGATGGACTGATACAAATTTGGAATATTTCATACGGGAATCTTAAATGCACACTTAAAGCCCTGGAGAGGAAACATTCATGGGTCTATTTGTCATTTATCTTTATTGCATGATTGCATTTGAGTGAACGATTCATGTCACTTTCAGAATGTTGCTTTGTTGGAAGGCTATTGTGAAATATGGCCGAATATTTGTTATGTTAAAAAATTAATGCATCAACTAGACTAGATGTTACCCATGCATATATGGGTTGCTATAATTTGATAAGAGCTTATAAATTTTAGTTGAGTGTAGTTACGTCAGAGAGGAAGGCGTAAAAAGAATTGTATATTTTAGAATACTGGAAATCAGTTGGACGGTGCTAACCTAACATAACTTATGTAAACTTGTTAAGACATATTTCAAATCTTTATCCCCGCAAATTGATCTCAATTCTCAAAAAGAAATTAGTTGGTCAATCTAGTATAAGAGAGGGAGAAACAATTGTATTAGAGCAAGCGAGACCTAGCATCTTGAAAGCCTGGAAAATGTATCTTCTTAAAAATATTTCATGAACAGGACAGTTTAGTGAAAGAGTTGATATCAAATAACTATCAAAACTTTGTATTGTACTGACTTTGGACTTAACATTGACAAAATGGGTTTCTATAATCTTTCTTGAGCTTATGGGACTATATTTTGATATCTAAGGGTCAATGCATCAAGTCAAGTTTAGAATTTGAACAGATCTTGTGTTTTTTTTTCTTCGAAACTTTATTTGATTTTTTGTTGACATGAAGAACTTGGTATGTAAAATATCAATGAGTTGAAACTTATGTCCGCCCGCACTTTAGATTGCTGAATAGTAGATTATATGGTTGTAGCTTAACTGATTGGATTAGCATTGCAACAAAATTTTGATTCTTAATCAATAAACCACTTTGGATTGGCATACTAGATACTAAATGTCGTAGGGTTCTTCAGATGTTCTATAAGACTAGGCACGAGATATCTATAAGTTCGCTCGAACATCCACAATCATCCAAATTAAAATTTGACCGTGGATGTAGATTTTTATGTTTTCTCGTACTTAATGGTGCAATTGATGGATTGAAATGGAATATTGTTTTTTGGTTTCCCATCCAGACTCAATCGAGTGCACCAAGGTATCGTGATTTTCTGCTATGTCATTCACTACCATAAGGTTAGAGGTTTAAAATAAGAAAATATGAAAAACATTATAATCAATACAAACGTATGTTCTTGTCACATGCGATGAAATTTGATCAAGATGTTGAATCAGTAGTAATGTTGAATTAGGATGTAGTGGAATTGTGAGTGCTCTTGGTCCTGTATGAGCCAATATGGTGTTCAGATCAAAGATCAAATGGATTGTTGCTGGCCAAGTAGACATCAACGACATGCTTCAATTATTTTGAGTGTATATTTTGTGGCTTCAAAGATTAATTTGCTACAATTGCCTCATCATAGGAGCAACAAGTCATTGGGAAATGACAGTCAATTTGTTAGTGATGGAATCCAACTCTTGTCCTCCTAGAGATTCAAGAAAGTTATCGCACAAGAGGTAATATGTATTAATTGATTAATATGCTAGTCATTAGTAGTTGTCTTTTCCCTTTTAGGGTCCCTATGGCTTACACTTATTATAATTGTTCAGTGACAAATTTAAGACCTTTTCTTATCTTTACAGAGAACAATTCATATCTTATCTAAAAAATGATGTCCTGGTCGTGAAAATGTTGAAGGCTTTAAGGAAAAGAAATAAGTTCCCTACATTTAGACCCAAAAGTTCAGCCTCTCCTAGCTATTATCTTCCAAAAGTTCTTCCGATCACAAAGAATGCCAAGCTCATAGGCTTATTTCTTAATGATACTTCTCAACTTTTTTCTGTCTTGAATCTTGATATTTAGATACTGAAATGATTTAAATTTGTCTAAGTCATTTTTGTTCGCCTCTTTGATGTTCAACTTGTCCATATGCGTGATTCCTATAGTGAATTTCAATTCTTGGATTGTTTAATAAAAGCTATGCACACAAATTAAGCCAATAGGCTTAGATGGAGAGTAATTTCAAAATTCCCTTGAAATTACAGTTCACTTGGAGCCATGAACTCGACAGATCAGGTTCCAAGATTGCATATTCAATCTGTTAGTTCATATGTTATAAGAAAAATTCTGCCATTAAGAGAATGGAAGATACATGTCATAGACAAACATAGATCATAACCAAAAAAGGAAAAAGAAACAAGAACAATGATCTGGAGCCATTTGATGATTTAATAAAACTATAGAATAAATTTTCTTGGATTTATTTTCATACAAGTATCCATAAAAACAAATCTTAGAACCAGGTGTTGTCTAAATATCCAAACCTGCTGGGTTGCCTAGAAATGATGGATGTTCAATTGTATGCAGGTTGAAATGATGCATGTCAGCTTGACCAATATACCTGCTCTAGCTCGAGTAACTTCCTCTTTAGTTCTCTAACTGCAGCGTGACGCTCTTCAATTTCAGCTAGAGTCTACATTACCTACAGAGTAATATCAATAAATATATGGAAAGAAAAATATCAACATCCATGAATCTAGGCACAGAAATCTTGAAGTATAGTGATACCATTTGTTAATTAATAATGCAGTACACCAATAAATATCCTGAGCATAAACTTTCATCACTAAGGCTTTGAAGCAAAAACACATGACTGGGAAAGAAGGAAGAGGAAGTGATGGTATGAGAGACACATTTCTTAATTCATTATCCAGTAATAAAAGCAGAGCTTCAATGTGAGTAGACATATGGCCATAAGACGTTTGGTCACTAAATTACAAATAAATATTATATCTAATCAAACATAAATATATTAAAATCATAGTACAGTAAAGCAATTGTATAGGAAAAGACAAGACCCTGTTTTCTTCAAACATGAGAACAACAGAAATTTTCCATGAGGAGTTTGGTTTCTAAAATACAACTAAATATTAACCCACCTCTAACCTAATAAGCAAAGTAAATAGACCACTAAAATGTAGACTGACTTACAGAAAGTCAAATTTGAACACCTTGATCTTCTATATGACCGCCTAAGATGTTGGGGAGAGAACCAAAATGCATGGATTCTAAAAGACAATGACCCATATATTGTGTATTATTTGGAAACAATTCTTTTATTTTCTTCATCCCCATGTTGATTTTGCTGTTCTTGTTCCTCTTCCTCTTCCTCTTGCCCTTGCTCAAGCAAAACAAATCATTTCGTGATAGAAAGAATATCTTTCCATCTTCAGAGGCTTTGACGAGGCGAACACATGCACTTGAGAATTTACCGGGAGCAATGAACTCCCTAACCCAGGAATGTTTCTCTTGCATCTTCCACACTTCAATTTGATATGGATTAGTCACATAAGCAATCGCATAAATGGTGCCGTTAAATGGTTGAACTTTGACCCATAGACAATGTGGGCCAACTTTCAAGGCACCACTCACTTCAAATTTTTCAGTTTCAACGTCGAGAGCATATATGATATTATTTCCGCTATCTTGTCCGGCCCAATAAATGACTCCATTGAAATAAGCACCATGACTGGTAAGAGTTATGGGGGAAGGCAGGATGATAGAGGTCCATTGGTTATTGTTCGTACCGAACCTTAAAACCTTAAACTTGGAAGTGGAAGCAGGATAAGTTCCACCCCTGAACAATTTGTACTGCTTCGTGGTAGGACTGAAACCAAATCCATGAAACTTAGTATGAGGGGATTTACCAGTAGGAGTTAGGAAGAACTCAGCGGTCATTGGATTAAATATGCCCTCCTCAAAATCAATGTTAAAGTTATCTCTATGGATAAAGAGCAGGCCATTGCAACAATTCATAAAGCTGGTATACAACAGCACAGGAGGTCCGTGAAGCTCGCAGGAGGCAACAAGACTCAAGGTATGAATATCGAAACAACGGATCTTAGGATTGATGAAACCAAGGGGACCACCAAGGGGATTGGGGACCTTATCAATAGTAGCAAAAATGATAGTGTTTGGAAGGTGAAATTTAGGAGACAAAGCATGATTTAAAACTAGATGGTTCCATGATTTACAAACCAGCCTACAGACCGGCAAATTGGAGAGTGGAAGTTTAGAAAAGATTACCGGAGCAATGTGCAATGGGAGTGGAAGCCCCCAATTCAAGTTCTTAATCGTCGCTTTGCTTTTCTGCTTCTCCATAGTCGCTCACTGATCAGATTAACTTACCAATAGGGTTTCCAAATTCAAAGGCCTATTTCTATACGCAGATTCAGGATTAGGGTTTCGAAAAATTAAAGCGATTTGGAAATACCATTGATGGCCGTTCCGTTTCGGTGGGTTTTTAAGACCCGCGGCTGGAATATGAGTGTTTCTTTTTTCTTTTTTTTTTTGACAAATCGATTTGGAAATATTACCATACTTAGCCAAATATAGATTTTTTTTGTTATATATTCAAACAAGGGAACTTTGCCATATATATATTACTGATGCAAATTGATGCCCAGGTGAGAGAAAACTTGAGATAAAAAAAGAATTTTGTATATAGCAGTTTCAATTTTAAGAGAGTGTACATCAAATAATGAATATAGTTTTAAATGAAAAATATTTAATAAGAAAATTACAAAAATGGAAATTATAAAACATAGAATTTATGAGGGTATGTTGGGATTAATTTAAACTAATTTATGAATTAAAAAATATAAAAATAGTTTTGTAAATATTTTGAAATTCAGATAGTTTTGTAATAAATTTCTAAATATTTTCAATCCATGGAGGGTATTTTTTTTTTTTAGTTTTTTTAATTCGGTTTTGTTTTTATTTTGTTTAATTTTTTTAATTTAAAAATTTTTCAGTTTTTTTCAAAACTTCTTACTTAACATTTAAATATCATGTTTTAAAAAAATTACTCACCCCTGTATCATTGTTTTTTTCAATATCATGATTAAGAAAATTTCATAATTTATTTTATAACTTTTATTTATATTTTTATGTACATATTATTGTTGACTGAGAAATTTTGGCCAATAAAAAATTGTGACATCATTTATAAATATATTTGATTAAATATTGGGTTAATTACAAATCCATAATTATCCCAAAAATTAATTGGTTAAAAATCATTTTATTTGGAGCTTAGGACAAATTAAGTTGGGCCAAAAAATTCACGAAGCTCTAGCCCAACGTTAAGATCCAAAGACGCATGAGACCCAAATTCAATGGTCAAGCCTAAAGATCTATAAGACCCAAGACCAAGGTTTATGCCCAAAAGCCTATGAAGCTAAAGTCCACAAGCCCCATGAGAACTCTATAAATAGAGAGCTCTCCCACATTTGCAAAGGACCTAGACCTAGACCCTGGCTTGAGAACTACAGACTAAAGACCCAGAAACTTCGAAGTATCAAGTCAAAGAGAATTCAGAGCATCCAACAGTCCATCTAGAAGCCTTCAAGACCAGTTAGTGAGTCAGAGAATTCAGAGATCAAGCTTTAGAATTCAAAACACTCAACCACAAAGACTCCATCAAATCGATCATCTTCTCACCAGATCAACAAGTCCAAGACTAATCATCCAAGCAAATCGACATAAGTCAAAGACAGATCAAAGATCAATAAGTCAGAGACCGATCACCATAGAAGATCAACAAGTCGACGACCGATCGACAAGTCAAAGACCGATCCAACATTAACAAAGTCAACCTTGAGAACAAGCTGCGAAGCCTTCAAGACAAATCCAACATCGAGAACAAGCTGCAAAGCCCTCGAAACAAATCAACCTTAAGAACAAGCTGTACAACTCTTGAGACACATTCAACCCCGAGAAATTGCTATAAAGCCCTCAAGATATTTGTATATGAGAGAGAAAGAATCAGAGGAATAAATTAGAGATTGTACTCACACTCGCACATATTCAAATCAATATACAAATACAAATTCTTAATTTACACGTGTCTCGATTCTATTTATCTATCGAAATATCGTGTGAACAACTATCTTTAACTATTTTAAACTAGTTAGTTGAAAATTATTCTCATTTGTATAATATCATATTTTAAAAATGTATTTCGTTGTTTTAAATTAACTATATTCTCATAATCATTTTTTTTTGTTAAAAATTATATTTTTTTTTAATTAAAAACAATAGTTTTCATACATAGTAATTCTAATGCTTTTGTTTCATATTTCTATTTTACATCTATTTTGTTTTTTTTCTAATGCTTTTGTTATTTTTTTTCTAAGGTTAGAACTCACTGTAGAAAAAGACTCTAGAGAGATGAAAGCAGTCAACTCAGAGGCCCTACCCATCGTGGGAGTTGCCAAGAGAGTCACAGTGAAGTTAGACACGTAGACAGGAAAAATAGATTTTGTTGTTGTTCGTATGGATGATTTTGACGAGGTACTTAGAATGGACTTCTTACTAGAACATAAAGTCATCCTGATGCCTCTAGTGAAGTCTCTAGTCGTCACAGATAGTGATCCTACGGTGATCACTACCAAGATCAAACAACCAGGGGGTGTGCAAATGATTTCAACAATGCAATTAAAAAGAGGTCTCGGCCACGACGAGCCAACGTTCATGGCGATACCCTTAATCAATGACCCTATCTACACTGAATGTATTCCCAAAGACATCCAAGAAAACCTAAGAGAATATGTTGACATGATGCCCGACAGTTTATCGAAAGACCTGCCTCCTCGTCGAGGGATTGACCATGAGATTGAATTGTTACCAGGGATCAAACCTCCAGCGAAAAATGCGTATCGAATGACACCACTCGAGCTAACTGAGCTCCGAAAAAAGTTAGATGAATTACTCAGTGCAAGGTTTATTCGCCTAGCCAAAATGCCCTATGGGGCCCTAGTGTTGTTCCAGAAGAAGAAAGATGGGACCTTGTGGCTATGTATCGACTACAGAGCCCTAAACATGGTCACAGTGTGCAATAAATATCCTCTACCAATAATAATAGACCTGTTTGACCAACTTCACGGAGCTAGATGTTTTACAAAATTAGATCTCCGGTCTAGATATTATCAGGTTCGCATCGCTGAGGGATTCGAGGCCAAGACAGCTTGTGTCACAAGATATGGAGCATTTAAATTCCTTGTAATGCCATTTGGGTTGACAAATGCTTTTGCCACATTCTGCACTTTGATGAACCAAGTGTTCCATGAATACCTCGACCAATTTGTCGTAGTATACATTGATGATATAGTAATATACAGTTCCACCCTAAGAGAACATCAAGTGCATTTACAGTTAGTCTTTGAGAAGTTGAGATAGTATCAGCTGTATGTAAAGAAAGAGTGATTTTGCTCTACAACGCATTAATTTTCCTCGGATGTGTCATAGAATGCGGGCACATAAGCATGGACGAGGACAAGTTAAGGGCTATCCACAAATGGAAAACCCCAAAATCAGTAACTGAAGTCTGATCCTTCTTAGGATTGGCAAACTATTATCAACGATTTGTCAAAGGATCCTCGAAGCGAGCAGTGCCACTAACAGAGTTATTGAAGAAAGATAATCTATGGGAGTGGTCAGACAGCTGTCAAAAAGCTTTTGAGAATCTAAAAGAAACCATGATAAAGGGACCTGTCCTTGGATTGGTTGATGTTACCAAGCCATTTGAATTAGAAACAAATGCATCTGACTTTGCCCTTGGTGGTGTCCTCGTGCAGGAGGGCCACCCTGTGGCTTATGAAAGTAGAAAATTGAACGATGCCGAAAGGTGTTATACTGTTTCAGAAAAAGGAATGTTAGCAGTTGTGCATTTTCTGCGAGCCTGGAGGCAGTACTTGTTGGAGTCACGCTTTGTAGTAAATACCTACAACAGCGCGATATGCCACTTTTTAATCAACCAAAATTAACTTCAAAACAAGCCTGTTGGCAAGAATCTCTAGCCAAGTTTGACTTCAAGTTTGAACACAAGTCAGGAAAGAATAACCAAGCAGCCGATGCCCTGAGTCGAAAGAGTGAACATGCGGCCCTGTGCATGTTCACTCACATGATGCCCTGTCAATGTGACATCATCAAAGAACACTTACAGTTGTAGTAGACTTAGCCAAAGCAGAAAAGACTAGACAGTTTTAAGTCGAAGATGACATAATGGTGACAAAAGGAAGCCGTTTGTACGTCCCAAGAGCAGGCGACCTACGGAAAAAACTATTATATGAATGCCATGATACTTTATAGGCAGGTCATCCTGGATGGCAGCGAACCTATGTTGTGCTAAAGAAGGGCTACTTTTGGCCGAAGATGAAGAATGGTGTGATGTAGTATACCAAGACCTGTCTTATTTGCCAACAGGATAAAACTAAAAAGAAGAAGGTGTCGAGTCTCCTCGACACTGTTGGTCCCCACAAGACCTTGGGAAAGTGTGTCGCTTGACTTTATCACAACCTTCTGAATGTAGGCGACCAGGAAGCCATCTTAGACATAATTGATTGATTCTCTAAGTATGCCACATTCGTGCCAACACCCAAGTTATGTTCTACTGTGTTGACGGACCATATATTCTTTAAGCATGTAGTGAAATTATGGGGTATCTCTTCAAGTATCATCAGTGATAGAGATAGTCGGTTCATTGGTACCTTTTGGACAGAATTGTTTGCATTCTTGGGAACTAGTTTGAATATATCATCAAGCTACCATACTCAAATTGGTGGTCAGACAGAAAGGTTTAACTGCTTACTCGAAGAATATTTACATCACTTTGTCGACGCCCGACAAAAGAATTGGGTGCGTCTTCTTGACGTAGCCCAGTTTTGTTTCAATTGTCAGACTAGTTCCTCCACAGGCAAAAGTCCTTTTAAGATTGTAAGTGGAAGACAACTATCACTGTCGCACATCATTGACCACCCACATGCGGGGAAGAACCCCCAAGCCTGAAATTTCATTAAAGAGTGGAAACAAACGACATAAATTGTAAGTGCCTACTTAAAGAAATCTTTTAAGCGAATGAAGAAATGGACTGACAAGAAGCATCAACCACTCAAATTCTGAGTGGGAGACTAGGTCATGATCAAGTTGAGACCCGAGCAGATCCATTTTTACAGTCGAAAAGATTAAAGGCTTGTACGAAAGTATGAAAGACTAGTAGTAGTTTTGAAGAAGGTTGGGGTGACATCTTATAGGATAACTTCACCCACATGGATGAAAATTCACCTTGTTCTCCATGTGAGTAACTTGAAACCCTATCATCCTAACCTTGATGACGATCGCCGCAACACAGCTAATAGACCATGTATGGACCTCAAATAAAAAAAGATAAAGATGTTGATGAAATCATCAACGAACGCACAAGAAAAGTTGAAAAACCCGTACGGACTGTTCACGAATTCCTTGTCAAATGGAAGAACCTCCCTACGGATGAATCAAGCTGGGAAAAGATTGAAGACTTGCAGAGGTGGACACAGAAAGTCGATAGATTCAAGTTTCGATAGTTGACAGGGATGTCAACGCTTTAAGTAGGGGAGGATGTCGCGGTCACGCTTGTCCAAGGGCTGTTGCCTATGGCCGCGTGAAAATTCCAAACCTTTTTACAATGCTTTCATAGGCTAGAATTTATGCTTTCATAGGCTAGAATTTACTTTTCATGTTGTTGTTATTTCCTTGTATTTTTCGGAGCGTATGTCTCCTCGCCATTTTGATATGCAAGCAAGTCACATAAAAAATGGCACATAATGTACTATAAGGGGGTATGAGTTCTTGAAGCTTCCTTCCTACCAAGTTATATGAGCATGCAATATAGTTGATGTGATCCTTATTGTAATGTTGTATAACTCTTCGAAAGACAAAAGCATTTTCTAAACCTTCTTCTCCCATTTTCAAAAACCTTTTCTCAAGTCCCGAGATGGAGGTTGCATCCAATTGTGCCACCAGCTTTACGTTTTCGTTTGGCTGACTTGCTCGCGAATTAGAGCTTGTGCCACACAACCGCTTCGCTAAGGCCAAGAAGCTAAATCGTGACACTCAGCAGTGGTGGCATTAGTGAACCCAATGACCAAAAACTTGTTGGGTCGACAGACTAACACAAAATAATTAAAGAATTGATAATGATAGTTATGACGTGGAATATTGACGTGGCAAATCTCCACTTTCACCAAAGCGAAAGGAAACTTAAACCAAGCGAAGTAAGTGTGTGATCCCCAAAGGTTGTGCAAGTATACATAGTCCTTTTTGTAGCAAGTTTTAATGTAAGTAAAAGTCATCTCCACAGGGATTAGTGATTAATACCATGCTTAAGCGAAATGAAGAAAATCAAGTAAAAGGTGAAATTGTTGTGATGCGTCTAAACTAAGCAAAATAAACTTAAATGTAATTTAAACTAGATGTAAATGCATTGGAAGGAGAATAAGACTATTCGGAGAGTTTCGCTTAGGCGAAACTGAGTTAAGGGAAGTCACAGACAACTGAAGGCTCCTCTTTGGGTCTCTCGAGCTTTAAAAGTTGGCTCTCTTGAGCTCCTAGTTCGGATCTCTCTAACTCAAACACCGCTAAAATTACGCAACAGCACTAGGTGAACCTTATCTCTAAGAGTTCTTTGATTTGCAAGCAATCTTATCTCTAAGCAAGCTTGCCGAACCTAATGTT
>JBBMKA010043230.1:0-21122 GCA_037833695.1 Sechiopsis laciniata | reverse complement strand
TAAACCTCTTCCGACGAGGATTTGGCGACGGTTTTGGCGACGGTGAGTTTACCGTCGCATAAGGCTTAGCCGACGGTATATTGACCTTCGGCGACGTTTTCGACCGTCGGCAAAGGCCCCTATCCTTGTAGTGCTTACACAACCTCATAACACATAATTTATAACAAGTAATGGCTCATTCATCTATATTAATATTTTATCATACCTGAATTTTCTCAAAAAGGCTCCTAAGATGGCTATGAGATTCTTAGTTACTAATAAATCAATAATAATGAAAATATTTGACTTGATTTTTATTTCTCTGTGGAGATTATTTATACTGGAAAACCTAAATTTTAAAATGGAAAGATATAGCATATTTAAAGTTTTTTTTTTTTTTTTTTTTTTAAGAAAGCAACTTTAAAGATTCTAACTACTCAAATAAATCTAATAATTACAAGATTAAAGGACTTAAGCAAAACTTTCCAATTTCACACTTTATGATCGCCTAATTCAAATGGGCCTTAAACAAAACAACCAAAATATTTTCAATGGCTAAGGACAGCTTTGAAACACTTGCAAGAAAAATTGAAGGAGACCAAAATGAATTAAACATACCAAAATATACCCGTCAATCATCATGGAGTGGCTCAAGTGGTCAAAGAAGGTCTTGAGGTGCTTAAGGTGATGGGTTCAATCCATGGTGATCTACCTAGGAATTAATTTCCTATAAATTTCCTTGACTGCGAGCAAGATGGCCTAGACAGTCACAAATATAAAAAAAATAAAAAAAACCAAAATATACCAAAAAAAAAAAATCGAGGATCTTGAAAAGATCCTAAAGGGGAAAATCAATGCTCATATGCATAAGAAGCTACATTACAGCCGATCTAGAATGATCTAAAATTGCTAAATGATGAATATTTATCGGATCAACAATTCGCTCGAGCATCCCAACCACACAAAACCAACATCCTGCATGAAAGGAAGGAACATGGGATAAAATTTACCTCTTTTTGTTTAGGGTAGAAAAAACTTACCCTAACCTTACATTTCAATCTCTCACTCCAACCTCTCATTTCAATTTATATTCTAAATAATTTTATCTAGATAAAGTTTTTGTACTACCCTTTTCCAAAATATCTTCTTTTTTTTCTACTAACCCTTCTTCCAAACAATTTATTCAAATAAACTTCTCTACAACATCTCCCATCAAACAATCTTATTCAAATAAGATTTTGTTGCAATCCTTTCTACGAACAATCTTATTCAAATAAGATTTTTACTGCAATATCCAATTCTTTTACTTCTACTCAATTTCCTCAAAACCAAACATGTTTTAGTTACATTTTGATTTAGGTTAAAAACCATGTCAAATTAACAACCCATTGTTTTATTAAAAGGAAAAGGAAAAAAAAATACATAAAACAAAAATAAAATAAGATAAAAGGATATTTAAGTTAAATTGGTAAGAATGCAAGGTTATTAAAGAGCAATAACTTAGCAACATATATACTTAATAATTTAGAGTTTATGTAAATCCCTCACTTTTAATTATCGTAGAATTGAAAAAAAATAATAATAATAATGCATGTGTGGTTAAATTTAAATATAAAAATTAAAAATTGAGGGTTAAAATTGAGGTTTTTTTTTTTTTTTTTCCAGACCTCAAACTCAATAATAATCATCATATTTGAAGTGCATTTTTCAAAAGTGGGAGGTGTTTGTTTTTATTATTTCACGACAATATATATATATATATATATATATAAACGAGTTATTGCTAATCGCTCAAAATAATCTTTTATTTTTAACCACTAAATATTAACTCTTCATTTTCAAATCATCCATTTTTATAACCATTCTACTAAAATCCAAATTCAAACGAATTATTAGTTGTAACTCTTCTACAAAAATTTATATCTAAACGAGTTATTGTCTGCAACTCATCGTCTATAAATAGGAGTGTTCATCGGTCGGTCGGTGTCAGTTTTTGGTGAAAATTGACACCGAACTGACCCTATCGGTTAACTTCAAAACGACACTGAGCTGACTAGTCGATTAAGTTGGTCGGTTAGGTCGGTTAAGTCGGTTAATTCATTTTATTTTATTTTTTCCTTTTTAATTAAAAAACATATTCATCATATAATTTTTTTTAATAAAATTTTAAGAATTAATTTTAAAATTTTGAACATCTTAAACAATTTTTAGAAACACATTTAAATTTAAGCTAATTTTATAGTAATTTAACGATAAATCTAATTAATTTTATAAAAAATATTAATATTTTGTAAAGTTGGTTAACTGAACCAACCGACATAACCGACTGACCCAATTGACTGACTCATTTAAAATCACTCATTTTTTAACATCTCTATCAAAATCCACATTCAAAGGAATTATTAGCTGCAATTCTTCTACAAAATTCACATTCAAACGAACTATCCTATTCCTCTACAAAAATCCACTTTCAAACACGTTATTACTACAAGCTCAATTTTTAATCATTCAAAATAACTACTCATTCTAATCACTCATTCAATTACTCATCCAAATTCCTCCCACCCCTTTTTCTTTAGCTTTGGGTTAAAAAGTTGAACGAAGTTTAAGGAGAATTTTTTTCAAAATTTTGAAAAATGCGTTCTACCATCTCTAATTTTATGGAATCAAGACTACTTTATGAAATACCTAATACCCAACCCATTAGTTAGAATCTATTATCATCCGACAGATTTATAATTCAAATCTTTCTAGATAACTTTGAATTTCTTTCGAAGAAAAAGGAAACTCAATGGAATTACGTTACGTTATATGCTATGGTGGCTCTTTCTTTTTTCTTTTCTTCATTTTTCTGAAAAATGGTAGCTCTTTCTTTTATTTACCATGTTAGGTAGAGTATATTCGATCTTAAGTTAATATTTTACTGTATATATATTTACCATGTTAGGTAGAGTGTATTCAACCTCAAGTTTTTTTTATACAACAATATTAGGGGATGAGAGATTCGAACCTATAACCTCATGGTTATTAGGTTGTACAAGATGTCGTTAGAACTCTAACTTTTGTTGGGTATTCAACCTTAAGTTGGTATTTTACCCCATATATATGTATAATGAATTTTGAGTTTGTAGCCTTCACACCTTCAAACATCTATAAAATAGGTGAACTACTCCTCTTATTAACAATTGGTTTTGTAATGAATGTACACACGGTTTAATAGGGAATTAGAGCCCATTAAATCCAAATAGATATTTCAATAAAATGAAATTGGGATCTGATTTAAAATTGGTGAAGGACATCATCTTGACACTACTACAAAAAAGACATTACTTGACACTACTTATTTTGAAATACTTGACATTTTGGGTTAAAAACATCAAATAATGAGTTAATTTATAATGAAAACGTCAAGTACAATTTGAATCAAACTCAAATTCCTTCAAGAATCCCGTATTTTTAATTGTTAACAATATTTGATGTTTATAAAGCGTCAAGTGTGGCACGACATTGCTTGACACTTAATAAAGGTCAAATAAATTTAAAAAAATAATGTGATTGAAAGGCGGGTTTTGTTGGTGCGCATTTTATTTATATTTTTTTTTCTTTATCTATTTAAACCAAAAAGGCTTTAAATTTAAAAATTAAAAAAAATTATAAAAGAATACATTTTTTGACGTTTTTTAATTGTCTTTAAGTTTCGATTACTTGATGGTTAAAAACTGTCAGACAAAAAATTTAAATCAGAGTTTGAAAATTGATTTTTAATATTGCCTTGACGCTTGGTAAATGTCAACCAATACTTATATTTGACGCTCATAACATGTCAACAATATTTAATACTTGACTGACTAAACCTGTCAAATCTTGCATCGTACTTGACGCTCGTAAAGTGTCAATTACGAAACTATTCTTGACATCTTCCAACCATCAACCTACTTATGTATTTGAAAGGTATTGAATGTCAACGTAACTATGCATACATAGTTGATGGTTCTTTGACCGTCAAGTAAAGATACATTACTTGACACCAGTATACTTGACGTTTCCAGAACTGTCAAGTAATGTTGTATTTGACGTTCACTAGACGTCGAGTATTGTAATTTTTGTAGTAGTGTGAGGGAGCATATTAGGATTTCACTATTATCTCACATTGAAAAAGTGGAATCTTTCAATCATTTATAAAATAGTTGGATTACTTGTCTCAATATCAATTAGTTTCAAAATTGATGTCTACACTATTTAATTATACTATATGATTTTATTATTCAACAATATTAAATATCTAACTTCATAATTATTAACTTATACAAGGTTATTAGATAAAATTATATTTTTATTTGTTCTTACAATATGCTCTTATCTTCACCATGATGTCTTTTCAAATATACAAGTTTGAAATTCAATCATGCATTTTTGAGGCAGTTTGGTAACCATTTAAGTTTTTTTATTTTTAGTGTGAAAATTAAAATTTTTTTTATCTCAATCTCTATACCACAATTTTTGTTTTCCTTCGTAAATTATTTCTATTTCTAGCAAAAAAAACTTAAAATAAAAACAAGCTTTTGAATATGCAAAATATCCCTTGGTTTTTATAATATATGTACTGAGTAGAAAACCAAAACCAAAAAGAAATCAAATATAAAACTATATTTATAAACTTAATTTTCAAAAATAAAATAAAGAACTAAATATTTATGAAACAGGTTTTAAACCCTTTTGGTTGAAACAAAAGAATTCAAAGTTGAGGTTTCAAAAAAAAAAAAAAAAAAATTCAAAGTTGGAAAATTCTTTACATTTGACGAATCTAATACTGTTTATATTATCTTATCAATCACATAAAGGTACACTAGCAAGAGTAATAAAGCTACAAAGGGGGCCGCTCCTTCCTCCTCCTCATTTTTTTTTCTTAATTTGGAGGTTCCATTTTCATTTTCATTTTCATTTCGAAATGTTTTTATTCATAAATATTTGTTTTTACATACCCAATAAAATTTAATTACTAAATAATGCTTTATTTCCTTAACGGAAATAATTTTATGAATCATATGTAAATGTAGAAAAAATAACAAATATATCATGCCTAATTGTTTAATTTGTAGCCAAGTTTCAATAGCATTAAGTATGATTTAATAACTACAACGTTATGAGTTTGAATTCTCTTATCCAAAATTAAACGATGTTAGTTTAATACATATTAAATAAATATAAAGTTTCATTCCAAAACAAAATTACAAATATAGATGCATTTGATTAAGAATGAAATCTCTCCGGTTTCTTTTGAGTGATGACTAAAAACCTTAAAAGTGGATAATATAAGGAGATTAGTGAATGTTTGTCTATTATAATAATTAATACATTTTAATAGTGTATTATAAATATTATTATTCATTAATATTAATATTGTAAGAATGTATCTGATGACATTCATTAATATCAATGATTATGTATATATATATACATTATTTTTTTTAACTGACCAGCTTATTTATAATTATTTTCTATGTTTGACTAGTCGATAAGTTTTCCTAAATATTTTAACTATTTCTCAATTTTAGGCCAAATGTTTAAAACTTAAATTTGCCTTAACATTTTTATTCTCTTTCTGTTTTGTCCCTCAATTTTAAAATTTCAATTAGAGTTCATCAATTATATTATTTTTATATTTAATTTTTCATTAGTTATAAATATAGAATATGTATGAAATAAAATTATTAATTAAATGATGTCTGCGGAACATAAGTTGAATCTAACCCAAATGGGAGATTTAAAAAAAAAAAAAAACACACACACACACACAAATTAGAGGAAAATATTTAACTCACAATTTTAATAAATATGTCATTAAAACCTAATATATATGAGAAGTGTTAAAGCTTGTAAAATGTTTTTTTTAATTGTACAAAAAATAGGCTATACAAACTTGAGTTTGCAAACATGTAAATGAAATTTGAGTTTATGATTATAAAAAAGCTAAGACATAACCTAAAGTAAATTTCGTAAGTCTATATTTTCGTAACTTGTGGAATTAATAACACGTGATTATTTGTACATAAACTTGTGGAATTAAACACAACATGGTTATTTTTATATACAAACTCACATACTAAAATATAGTATTGACTTCAATCTCGAGTTATTTAAACCCAAAATATAAGTTTAATATCTTCTAATATTAAGTTATTCTTTATTTAATAAATTTTCAGCAATTGAAAAAAAAATCATACAAATGCAACACGTTAATGTTTTCTAGTAAGTTACAATTTCAATAATCTCAAAACACAGATGGTTCCACAATTTTTAACCTTTTTTTTTTTTTATTAATGTCACGAGACGTATTGTTAAACCCTAAAACATATGAATATTAAAAATATTTACAGAAAATTAATTTTTAGATAAATGATTATCATGAATTAAACCTAATACTTGTTAGCTCTATATACCCTCTGACTATTAAGGCGCTTCATAATAGTTGAGATGCAAACTTTCATTCAAATCAATTTTGCTAATACCATATGCAAATAACATAAAGTGTTCTTGTTCATGATCATAAGTGGAGATTGAGAAAAGAAGTGCTTTTTGGCAACTTTATGGCAAACATAAATTTAGCTTTCCCACACTCTCTTTTCCATTTACTTTTATAGCTTTAGGAAACCCAATCAAAATTGAGTCTTTATATATCTTTGATATGAAGGAATTATGACTCATCAAAATCCAACTTTATTGGCTGCATAAAATGTCATCTTTTCTATGACCTCTCTTTGGTTGGAGCCTCTGAATTCTCCAGTCCTCTGACTATAATATGCATTCCCCAATCTCAAGTAAACATATAATCTAGGGTTCTTGAACCTGAACTTTAGATGGAGACTGACTTTTTCTTACCCATTATTTTTATTTTCAAAGTATATCCTTTTGTGATCCTCATTGACTTTGGCCACTTTGTCTTTTGAAATCATCTTGTTTTGTTTACATAATAAACTCCAAATACAATCTTTCTAATAATATTATAATTTTTACACTATTTTCTCAACAAATGTCAAAGGATATGTATGACAAAAAAAATTTCTTAGGATTATCAAGTTGAAATAAGGTTTTACGAGTCAAATGAAAGTATCTTAGACTCCAAGACTGCAATTTTGCCCTTTCTTATTTGATATGTTGAGCATTTTATCATGATTTTAAATCTTATAATTCACTTTGAGATACTTGTTCAAAAATATTCAAAGTGAATTACTTAAGTAGATTGACTTCCATAGAAAATTTTCGATGTTTTCTATTTAGAAAAAAATATATATATTAGTTAAGGTAGAATGACTTGACTTTTAGAACTTGGCTAGACTAAAGCTCGAGAGCATAAATCAAAACGTTTATGGGCAACAATTTCTTTAAATAAAAATGGAAGTAAATTCTTTTATTTATGGACCTAAGAAAACTTGTTAAGTAGTTTATTAATAATATCAATAATAAATAAAGTTTGTTTTAAGAAAAAACTACTGAGTTGAAACAATATTTAAAAACTATAGACCTCGATAGCAATAATGTCATCCACTAATTCCTTTATTTGAAAAGAAAAAAAGTTTGAAATAAGTGTGAGAGCAATGTGCAAGGTCATGCACGTGTGTTGCATATGGTTGCATGTCGTTCAACTCTGTTGCATCATCTTTTTGATGTTGAGTTGTCATAATTGCATGTTAGGGATGGTTAAGTGGGTATGACTAATTGTCTAACCATTTTACCTGTAATATGATTGATGTTGTTAATCCTTATTTTTGCGTCATATAGCCTTTCAAAGACAAAAGCATTTCAAACTTTCTTTGTAAAATTGTCATTCTGCTACCTTTGAAGTGCGACGGTTACAAGTGATAACAAAATTTAAATTGGCTTCATGAATAGATGCAATGAGTTCACCTGTGATAGATTAGTGGGACAAGTCTTGTGTCGATTAATTGTTCAATATAAATGAGCATATATGCTTTATCTAGCTGAAGTTCCGGATAATGTACGGTTCTTGGAATCTTGCCTGAAGGAGATTGTTGCCAAGGCAAACACGATTGATTTTGTATCTAGCTGCCTAGACGAGATGCCCGTCCATGAGTAGATGATTAGGTAGACCATTGAAGATTAAACCACAGTGTCTAGTGTCAATTATCGTAAAGGCCATTGAAGACTGACATATGTATTCTCGACTTTATTTAAACTTGGTGTGCCTGTATTATGCATTGGATGTGTACCTGTATTGCGCATATTCATTTTGAATATGTACTAGTAAGTACAATGCATCGAGTATGCATTTGAATATGTACCACTCAGTGTTGTAACGACCCACCCTTTAACTACAAGGTTAATCTAGGAAAGTTACTAACACATGCATGTAAAAGAGTTTCAAATCATGCCGCTGATACACATTTACTTGGAAATCTCTAAAATTTAAAACAAAAAAGCAAGACAGTAGTTTCAAACTTAATAGATTCCTCAAGGTAAAAATAAAAAAAGAGTCTATCAAAGCAGTTCCAAAGTACATTCAACAATATTATATACGAAACCCGAGCTCGAACACAAAAACGTTAAATACATTAGAGTTTCCAAATGTAAAGTAATGCAGCAAAGATCATGAAGAAACAAAAGTAAGAGGATGAATGGACTCGAATCGTATAGTTATACAACTCTGAACTAATCCATTCGGCCAAGCTGATTGCCTCAGTCATTTGTTCTAGTATATAACAACAGAAACAAAGGGTGAGTTGTAATACTCAGTATGAAAGTCAGGGTAATTCAGCAGTAAAGACAATTTGGCATGCACTATTCAATATAAGCCTTTGAAAACAATGGCAAATGAATGGAATACATCCCACCTTGCGGGCACTTGCGGTGTAGGCTCATTGGCTCTTCATAGTAATATAAAGGAAGTCTCACACTCGATGTCGTAAAACTTGAAAGGACCCTACTCAAACCCTCTCGAGTAAGGCAGAACGCTATGATACATGAGTTTTAAATAAACTAATCTTAGGAGTCATCAAGTCTATCATAGAATCCTCCGGCACAGTTGCACTAACAAGAACTGTTAAGGGATGACAAATCTATCCAGATCTCCATAATGGTATGATATTGTCCACTTTGGGCCTAGGCCCTCATGGCTTTGTTTTTGGGCTTCTCCCAAAAAGACCTCATACCAATGGAGATGTTTGTCTTCCCTTATAAACCCAAAATCTACTCCTTATTTAACCAATGTGGGATTCTACAACACTTTATTTGCATTACCAACAATCCTCCCCTCAAACAAAGTACCGCATGCGATCCTCTCTGATAGTCATTTTCCGAATTACACTTGAGCACGTCTTTACTCAAACCACAAATCCTTCTGAATTATACTTGAGCAAACCGTAAAGCCCAACTATGGATCCAATCGATTTATGTTTAAGCGCACAATAGTTACCCCTTACCGAGACAACTATTTAAGAAGTACTCTTCACTCGAGCACTTGTTTCAGAAGCACTCCCACACCGGAGTACACACATGCTCAATCACGAGCCCATTCAGAAGCATTCACACTAGAGCACACATAAGGCGTCTTAACCACAAACTTTCATCATGACTATTTCATACCTCACATATTGAAGCTCACAAATCTTTGTTTCATACTCGAGGTTCTTCTAATATAGTTAAGTCAGGAGTACAGCTCTGATACCACTTGTTAAAGGATGACGAATCTACCCAGATCTCCACAATGGTATGAAATTGTCCACTTTGGGCCTAGGCCCTCATGGCTTTGTTTTTTAGCTTCCCCCCAAAAGGCCTTTTACTTATTGAGATGTTTGTCTTCCCTTATAAACCCAAAATCTACTCCTTATTTAACCAATGCGAGATTCTACAACACTTTGTTTGCATTCCCAACAAGAACGAATCAAGTTATCCACGGTGCCATCAAGGTCAAACCTTCCCCCCGACTATAGGTGCATACATATGGCTAGCAATTTAGAACACATTCACCAAGCTGCTCCACACATACACTCAGTAAACTCATGAATCATGCATAGAAATGTCGATTTTCTCTATAGGGGACAAGCTCCTAATAGGACGGTGAATCCCCATTTAGGTGTGAAATGAGAGAGTGAGCGAGAGAAAATAATTTTCCACGAGCTAAACGAAGATGGGGAATGTATTACTCATCCTCGTTTCCCCGATCCCCGCCTTATTTACATTTTTTTTTTTATTTTGTTTTTACAAATTATTTTTTTCTCATTTTTACCATTTTAAACTTTAGACATATATTTTTTTTTTTTTGTAGAAAAAATTATTCAAATGAGTATTTTAATAATTAACCATCAAATTGGAAATTAATATATATATTTCGAGAAAAAATTAACTATTTGAAAAATATTAACAAAAAAGTTTTTATAAAAATTTAATTAGAACAAATAAAAAATAATAATAAAACAGAGAAAAACTCCCTACCGTGTCGGAGGAACCCATAAAAGCTTGGGTGACTCAAGTGGTTTATGTCTTACATATAAGAACTCCATCGTACCCGACCAGCCTAAGTAGTGGTTTTTGGGTCTCAGGGAAAAGGTCGTCGAGACTCACCCCTAGGTTACTGTCGAAGGCCAAAGAGCACGACGATGTGAGTGCTTAAGGGCGGATAATTGTTCCATTCCGTTTGCATGTTGTTTTCATAGCTTGTTGTCATTACATGGTTGCCTTATGTCTATTTTGTATGCTCTACTCTATATGAGATTCTCTTAGTGAATTTTGCAACTTAACCTTTGTTTTATGTTGGTTGTGATTTCCATCAACATGTGTAGGTTTATATCTTGATTGTTGACCGAGACAGCCCAAGCGATCGAAGGGGGGATTGACTAGTGTTGACATGTGTCGAGTCTTTATTCTTTTGTGTACCCTGTTGTTTATGCATATTGTTTTGTATGGTTCCTTGTTGAAAACTTGTATTTACGTCTTTTAAACGAGCACTCGACCTTTGTTATGATTTGTAACTATGGACTTACTGAATGTTTGATGCGCGATCGGCTATGATATAATTATTCTAATGATTAATTGTAAGTTAAGACATTTTTTCTAGGGCCTATGCTGTAAAATCGCATTTACGCAAGTATACGCAGTCGAAACTTGCAGTCAAGTGATAAGTATATATTTTATCATTCTCCACATGGATTGATGTCTGAATTAATCTTACTAACTTAAGAGTCATGCAAGAAATGTAAATCAATGGGTGGTTGGTTGTTTTGTCAAAAATCCTGCTATGCAAAACTTAAATAGGCTTCCGTGGAGAATGAAATATGAATGATGCTAAGTATGTGGTGATGGTAAGATATATCTCATGCTTCCCTATTCTCTAATGAATACTTCCACATTGATTTATGGCAAACCCAGCGCTCACTGTGGCTCTTCATACTTGCCTCTAGACAACGAACGCATTAGTTGGGTTATCCCTAACTCCTTAAATAGTGCAAGAGACCTCGCACCGACCTAACGTAACCTGTTGTGACCTTCCATCAATTCCCTCTCTCGAGTTCGTTGATACCTAGCATACGTGGCTAGCTAATCGACACGTACGTAATAATAAAACAGCATTATAAAATATACTTACCCGCATTCCTAACATTCATTCTACACATTCCCCACAAAATGCCTTCTAATCTAGTGAAACATAATTAAATAGCATGCAAAGAAGAAAATACGAAATAACAGTGCGAAAATGGTTTTAACTATAAAATTATGATCTACTCCTAATACACATGAAAAAACGATAAAAAAATGGTGTGGTTGCTGCAGATGTGCGGACTTCTTGTCATCGGATACCACGAGCACCTTCTAGTTGTGTTCTACGTTGAAATATCTCTAGGGTGAACCGACTCCCGGCCAATCGACCTTTATTTAGGGTTTCTCGTGCTATTTAAATATGGTTGAATTACTTGGTCGGCAAGTTTTGGAATCTTCTAAACTTTCTTGATTTCACCAGGATCTCTCTTAATTGATTTTTTGAGATTTCTACGGTGACTTGATTCCCCGAATGTGATGAGTCTCTGTGTGCGGTAATTTCTAAGTGTCTTCGAATTTGCTACGGATCCTTGCTGCATTAATTTCTTTGCCACTGCAGAAGCGTCCCAATCAATCTTGTGCAGAAAAACACATTAATTAATATGTTTATTGTTCTTTTTTGCTCAGGAAACGTAATGTTGTTTTTCTTAATGCTTATGTGTGGATGCGTATGAATTCTATCTTTTTCGTTCGTATTTTAGCTTTTACCTTATTCAAATGTTCTATAAGTCCTAAGAATTGCTTAAGTTAATAACCCGAATTATGCTCTATTTGATAGCTATCAATGTTTTATGTTGATAATTTTTAAAGGTTTTCGATGTCCAGGTTCTTTTTTCTGGTACGAATTTTCCATATTTCAAGAGAAACTCTGCCAAATTCTTTACTGAATTTCTCATGCATTTAGTAACTTCTGAGTCGTAACCTCACAGTTACGAACTTACATATTAAACTTATACACAATCAAGAGTTAGGCTTTGATACCAATTGTTGTGAGCGGGTGAAAGGAAGGTGGTAGATTAAAAAAAATTAATTTCCTTTTAGAATTATCTAATTAATTTAAGCGCTTGTTTCCCTAGGTGTTGTTTAACCTAACTAATATGTATGAATACCTATAGTGGTTATCGACTTTGATCGTTCTAGCAAGTCTCTATCTCCGATCGTCTATTACATGTTGTTTTACTCTATGAACTTCTTGAGAGGTTCTCCAAAATCTTCCAGGCTATGAACCCAAACAAAGGTGATCACCTAGAGGGAGGCCTTTAGGGGGATGGGAGAGAACACTTGAGGGATTGAGAACTTTAGGTCAAGTACGGAGTCTAGAAACATAAGACCTCTATTTGTAGACTCACACTCACCTTTCCACCCAATGGGTTGGAAAAACTCCGTCTCATTCAATGGGAAGGTGACATATAATTAATTACTTATTATTTAATTATCTATAATTAAATAATCATTAATATATCCCATATATTAATAAATATCCTAAATAAATATTTATCCAATAAACAATTTCAATTCATATATCTCATATATTAATAAGTTTCCTTTAATTATTATTTATCCAATAAATATTAATATATCTAATATATTAATAATTAGTTTTATGTATCCAAATACATTAAAATAATTTAATCATAGTTCATATGTCCAATATATTAGTTAATTAGTTTGAATGATGGAAACTAATCTCTTCATACCTATTAACTTACAGTTCTTATGAGCTAGCCTAGGTACCTATGGACTTATAGATTGTAAGCTTCCATGATACAAGATTGATCTTACTAAACTCTTTAGCCCAAATCTAACCCTTATCCATTAACTACAGACTTACTTCACTAAAAGTTTGAGCTGCACTCTCATTCAGTGTAGGACAAGTTATGTCCACGACATAATTGGCCATCTCCTAATTAATCCTTCATGAGTCATTCGTAACGGCAGATGGGTCAATGTACGTTTTCCTTTACGTTACTTACTTCTCCTTAAGTGCCACAAATTCCTTTAATGAACATGTTGTTTATTGTCTAACCATAAAATAATGTTCTATTAGGCCAGTGAGAGGTAGGTACCCTTTGTTAAAGCTCTAGAGTCAGACCTTAAGAGAACAACTCATCTACTTCTAATCGAATAAGGAAAGAGTGAATTCTGCCTTGTGACGTTGCATTTCCAGCTACTTACTACGTCAATCCCCAACGTTGGAGGCTTATTGAATTAGTGTTGTTGGCTATTCTAACACATGCACATCAAATGACACTTTCACAAGCAAGCATTCACATTTAACTCTGAATTAAGATTGGATCAACATATGATCTAACTAGTAAAATATTGATCCAAGTTTATAATGGAATTACTTAAACTGATCTAATATTTTCTAGTCTAGCCTTATTCAACCTTTTTGCATAGATAACCTCACTCACATGTCTACACATGAACAACTAGGATCAGGTTGTTTGTAACACTTGCAAAGTGAGTCGTATCAACGAAGTTACCCAGAACGAGGCGCCCAACCTTGGTCCATCTATTGTAGACTACTTTAGTTTATTAACTCGAATAAAGATCCACATGTATATCCAACATACCTATCCAAGTCTTCATATCGAGTTGCAAGCAGTAATATAATTTAAACGTTCGGTTTGTTTAATTCGAATTAAATGACAATGTGAATAATTAATTACTCTTTATTAATTACAGCGGAATATACAATAATTATTCTTTAATTACAAACTACTAAGTCTTTAAGGCACCAAGTTTAACATAACTATATAGGATTCTGCACGCAACACAAGTCCATAACGTTTTTCAAACTCAAGGTCTTCTACTTGTAATTACAAACACAATTAGAGTTTGAAAGCCAAGCAAAGAGTGCAGGTGCTCCCAAAGCACTTCGACAGAAATCCTTACACTAAACACAAGACAAAAGAGAAAACCTTGCAAGTTCGACAACTCCAACAAAAACCTATTACTTACCCTTTAAGCAAGCACCCAACATAACCACATTACAAGCCCGAGCTTCAAACACACTTCTCAACTTTCAAACCTAAATTTTCTGAGAGTTCTATTAGAAAACAAACTAAGCCTTCCATTCACATTCTTAAGGGATATACTCGACAATATGACCAACCAACAAATAAAATTAGGGGATATGAACCTTTCCAAAATAATTCTTAAGTATCGATTGGATCGAGTAAACCCAATTCTGAACCTTTCTATTCATTCTTTTTCTCGGCTAACACTAACCATCTTGTAATCAGCTACTACAGCCGACATGGGTAATAACCACACCTTTATTTCAATTTTCAACAACTAAACGAAAAAATAAAAATAAAAAATAAAATAAAAATAAAAATCAGATAAAAATCAAATTAGTGCAGGTATATATATATATTGATAGATAGATAGATATATTAGTAAAAGCGTTGCAACTGACTTTCAATAACAAGATTCAACAACAAAGGCTACACTTCTACACACTTTAGAGGTGATCAATGAATTAAGAAGGAAAATAAAATGTTACCTAAAGTTGAAAATCTCTCAGCTACTTTTCTTGAGATTAGCCTTCCACTTTCTTACTGTAAGACCCAGCCAAAAATGGCCTGATAGCAGCTTGAATTTGACAAGGAAAGAAAGAAAATTGAAAGAGGCGTCAAATGCAAGAAGAAATGATGAACTTATACTACAAACCCTTTTGCCCCTTGATTTCTTGAAGAATGTTAAATTTTAATTTTACATTCCGCGTTCGTCCTTGAAGGAGGTTTGTCACAATTTTAATGTCATTGAATGATAGTCGGTGGTAGTATCTGATTTTAGTTCTCCAAGTATAATCATCTGATAAATCAAATGATAAAAAGAATTGACAAGACCTTGTCGACGGGTCTATCAAATACATTTATAAATTTCAATCTAAAGTTAAATATTTGTAGTATTTAAGAGTAAACCAAGTCAAACCACATAGAACTGAATAACTTAATTTCTATCTTTTTAATTTTCTTATTTGACACAAACTTTTTGGAGGATTTGGGAGAATGAAAATAAAATGACTAAAATAATAAAATTAAATGATAGAGATAAAACCTTGGGGACCGAATCAAGGTAAACACAAGTAGTAATGATATTTTCGATCATAGATGACCTACTGAAATAATTTATCCGATAATTTTTACCTAATCGACCTTATCGGAAAAGCCAGAAAAGACCGTAAGTAACCTTAAGTCCTCTAATTCACAATTAACTCGATTAGCTGGACATGATAGCGTTCCATATGTCGAGTTAAATAGTCTAATTGGTCCTAACTAATTGGGCTCGATGATGTTTCATACTAACGTAACTAATCGCTTTAAGTTCTATGGATTGATTAAGATAAATTAACTAAACTAGGCATGCACTCCTAATTTAACTAATTCGTTCTCTTGATTCTTAGGTCCTAACATGCAATCTACATAAATGAAGAGGAAAACTGTACTTCTTATGCAAACACGCGACATCTCTATTGTTAGCTAATTCTAACGGTCATACATTCAAGTGAAAGCAATAGGTTGTCAATCTTTCAATAAAAGAACATATGATATGAATATGAATAAGAATCTAAAGATAGAACATGCTAGAAAATTCTGAAAAAAATATAAAAATCTCACGAAAATACATTGTACCGTGTTTACAACTTAAAATGACGTCAAGAGTCTAGCCAATCATCAAAATAATGAAGCCTAAACACCCAAATCTAATGAGATGGGAGAAAATTAGAGGAAGAGACAGAAGCGCTCAAATCTGATCTCTCTAACTCCCAATAACCTAAAAATAAGAAAATTGTCGTTTATATAATGCTTTCGTGCTGCTCGCAGCTAATCCTAGCCAGCTGCACAATATTTTTATTTTTGCAATATCTTTTTGCTCAGGTGTTCGATTGACCTCTAGTTTATTGCGTTGGAACCGTATTTCGATGTAGTTTTTTTTATATCCTATTTGATCAATTTCCTATAAAATATAAATATATTAAATATAAAACCTTCCAAATTGTTGAATTATGTTAAATCACCAATCAATTCAAAAGCCTAAGCTGATGGATTAGAGTAAATTTAATTATTTCAACCAACACTTTCCCTCACTTGTGAGCTTTGAAATTTGAGAAATGTCCTACAAGTGAAATTTAATTTTAATTGGGGAGGAAATGACTTGGCATGTATTAAAACTCATGACCTCCTGCTCTAGTACCATATTAGAGAATATGGGTTCCACCTCAAAACCCAATGAAGGGAGTAACTCATATCTCATATCTCTTTTATATTGATGTTGGACTCTCCACTTTTCCAATGTGAGACAATTGTGAGATCCTAACATGCTCCCTCAAGATGGTGCCTCTTTTGGACTTACCAATCTTGAATCGGATCTCAATTTCATTTTTATTGGACCGATACCCGTTTGGGCTTTGTAGGCTCTGATACCATGTTGAATTATGTTAAACCACCAATCAATCCAAAAGTCTAATCTGATGGATTGGAGTAAATTTAATTATATCAACCAACACAAACTAACAAGAAATAAGCACATAAAAGTGGGTCAAATTTGGTCCGATCAAATACCCCTAACCTAAATCTTGCTAGTCTTCGAGCAACTGTTAAATTAACATACAAAATCTTCTTTCTACTTTTTTCATCTCTCTTAATATCAAAGAACATCAATAAATTCAGTCACACTTCAAAGTTGAATTTTAGTAACAATCAAAAGAATGAGCATTCATAGAATATATTTTGTATAAAAACTCAAGCATCTCATCAATTCATTAAACAAAAGCAACAAGACTTAACACTCTCACATGGTTTCACTCAATACTCTTCAAAATATTTAGGGTGTTTTTACGCTCAAAATCAAAACTATGCATGTTATTACTATTGGCTTGCAAATGAATCAAATCTTGACCATTATAGATGAATTGAATACAAAAATCAAAGGGACTTACAAATGGGTTGTAATGAAGCTTAGGTAAGGGTAGGATAGAAGAAAAATTTAGGTATTTTATGATTAAGACCAAGAGTTAATCTTGCATGATAGCATCATCTAACAAACACAAAACATATTACCCAATATAACTTTTGACCACACACTTCATTTTTGCTCTAGAAGTCTTATGAAGAACCCATTATAACTCATTTTTTATTGGCGAACATTTCTCTAAAATTTTTTTTTTCTTTGAACAACAAATATATTTTTTTTTTCAAGGCATTTTCTTTCTCTTTTTTTAAGCCTTTTTTTCCAATTTTTTTTTCTCCACCATTACTACCAAACAACATTTTTCTCTTGTCTCAACAAAGGTGCGGAGGTTGAGGCTAACAAATGAGATGATATAAGGCTAAAGATTATGAACTATTATCAAAAAAGAAAATAGAAATAGGCTTAAAGTGGCTAACTAAGAGAAAAAATTCAAATGTGGGAATTTTAAGAGCTAGAAAGTGGTTAATCCTAATTGTCCTTATCATATTAAAGAATCAATTCAAAAATAATGATCTCAAAATGCATTCAAAAGCAAGTTCTAGAATAAGAACACTAAGTTTGATCACTCAACAAGAAATAAATCAAGCAAAATGTAATGAGTTGCTCATAGGCTCAAAATCTCACTGGAATGGGTAATTTGCACTAAGCCTTGCACATTTTCAATCAACAAATCAATGAAACACCATCATATAAATTTAAAGAGAACTCTAATCATGCTCATATCTATCACAAAATTCAAACTAATGATGCATCCCTAACTTACAAGACATTCAAATATATCAACAAATGCTCAAGGTTTCAAAAGAAAAATTAACATGTATGATTTAAAATGCCAAAAAATAACTAGTTCGACCTCAGATGTTGAAGGACTTCAAAATTCGTATCAAACAACCTCCAACCCAATTCTTTGCATGCTTTTAACATATACATTCTAAATAAAATCAAAGCAAGAATAAAAGGGAACAGAAAAACTAAAAACACACAAGCTAAGTTGCAAAAATAAAATAAATAAATAAATAAATAATAATAATAATAATAATAAGAGAAAATTAAAATTTTAAAAAAAATGAAAGCATGTAAATTTAAATGCCTGACTACTTCTAGGAAGCGCACTTTTGTGGCATGTGCTAGGTCACATAGAAATTTTTCCACTTTTTAGGCTCGTTTTTTCTTGAGTCAATGAAGCCTCTTGCATTCAGTAGAATCTTCAACATCTGGTAGACTCCATAAGTGCAGGTCTTTTTATATTTTATAATAAACTATAAAAATTAAAAATTAAAACAAGAAAAATAAAAGGAAACAGACACTAACTTTGACTCGTGAGACAAAAATGAGAAATCACAAAGTGGGGAGGAACAAAAAGATAGAACAGATGCAGGTCTTTCGACCTCCAACTCTATCACCTGAATATCCTCTTCTAATTCAAGTTCTGCTTCCTTTACCTCACTTACCTGTTCTTCACATGGCTCGAAATTTTCAAACTCATCTTCACTATCAATATTTTTTACCTAAAAACTTTTTACCTCACTTGTATCAGAAATTGTTGCTCTTGTAGACCCTCCAATTTTTTAACTGAATTGATCAATTGAGTAATTTGATTGCTCAAATTCTTCATGTTAGCTCTAGTTTCTTGTTGAAATTGAATTTGATTTTGCAATCGAAATTGTTGAAATCGAAGATGATTTTCTAGTTGAAATTGAAGTTTGCCTTGTTGCAATTGAAGACTATTGTTTGCCAAAGTCTTAAGCATATCTTCTAAAGACATACCTGAATTTGAAGTCTACGTTTCTATTGGAGTTTGAGATGGTCTAATAAAGTCCTCCAAGTAGTGACTTTGTTGTTCTCTTTGACTTCTATAGCTTAAATCAAATTGATCTTTTCGTCCATGGTTGTAATGATCAGTCTGATCAAAATTGTGATGCTTTTCCTGACATCTATAAAAATGATCCCAGTTAGGACCGTGAGAATCATAATGCATGTAAGACTCGTCATGATAATCATTGGTGTCGGCAATGTGACATGTGATCTCAATGTGCTTGTCTATACTTCAACTAAGAAAGAATAAGTTTTATATCCAAAATTTGTGAATTTATATCACTAATTACCTCATTCTTCCTTAAGGCATCTTCTCCAAAATATAAAAAAATTGTGAGCCATTAAAATAAACAGGTTAAGACTCTAAAAATAAAAAATAAAATTAAAATAATAATAAGAAAATTAAAATTAAAAAATCAAACTATTGGCAGTTCCCCGACAACGGCACCAATTTCATGAGGGGTCTATCAAATACATTTATAAATTTCAATCTAAAGTTAAATATTTGTAGTATTTAACTATGGACCATGTCGAACCACAGGGAACTGAATAACTTAATTTTTATCTTTTTAATTTTCTTATTTGACATGAACTTTTGGGGGGATTTGGGAGAATGAAAATAAAATTACTAAAATAATAAAAGTAAAGGATAGCGATAAAACCTTGGTCACCGAATCAAGTTAAACACAAGTAACAATGATATTTTCGATCATAGATGACCTAATGAAATCATTTATCCGACAATTTCTACCTAATCGACCTTATCGGAAAAGCCAACAAAGCCCATAAGTAACCTTAGGTCCTCTACTTTACAATTAACTCGATTAGCTGGGCACGATAATGTTCCATACGTCGAGTTAAATAGTGTAATTAGTCCTAATTATTTTGGCACTACAACGTTCCATACTAATGTAACTAACCGTTTTAAGTTCTATGAATTGATTAAGATAAATTAACTAAACTAGGCGTGCACTCCTAATTTGACTAATTCATTCTCTTGCTTCTTAGGTCCTAACATGCAATCTACATAAATGAAGAGGAAAACTCTACTTCTTATGCAAACACGTGACATCCCTATTGTTAGCTAAATCTAATGGTCGTACATTCAATTGAAAGCAATAGGTTATCAATCTATCAACAAAAGAACATATGACATAAATATATACAAGAATCTAAAGATAAAACATGCTGAACAATTCTGGAAAAATATGAAAATCTCACGAAAATAACATTGTACAGTGTTTACAACTCAAAATGGCGTCGAGAATCTAGCCAATCATCAAAATAATGAAGCCTAAACACCCAAATCTAATGAGATGAGAGAAAACTAGAGGAAGAGAAAAAAAGTAGTAAGAGACGACGCTTAAATCTGAGCTCTCTAGCTCCCAATAACCTAAAAATAAGAAAACTGCCGTTTTTATAATGCTTTCGTGCGGCTTGCCGCTAACCTTAGGCATCTGCAATATTTTTTTTTTTGCAGTATCTTTTTGCTCAGGTGTCCGATTAACCTACGATTTGTTGCGTTGGAACATTATTTTGATGTAGTTTTTTTTAATATCATACTTGATCAATTTCCTATAAAATATGAATTTATTAAATATAAAATCTCCCAAACTAACAAGAAATAAGAACATAAAAGTGGGTCAAATTTGGTTTTTTATTATATAGTTTCATAAAATATTTTGATGGTAAACTTAATTTCATGATTTTAAATATATATATATATCTATATATATATATATGTATGTATGTATATATATATATATGTATGTATATATATATATATGTATGTATAT
>JBBMKA010043219.1:0-21123 GCA_037833695.1 Sechiopsis laciniata | reverse complement strand
AATTTTCATTCAATTCTAAACATCACCTTGGATAGTTTCCAGTTCCTGTGGAGATCGATAATTTACTTATTACTTGCAACAGACCGCGTATACTTGCGCGAAGTGAGTTCTATTCACACTTTAAGCATTTGACTATTCGCTATCGCAGATTCGCACATCACCTAACCCTTCTGATACTTCTCTCATATTGTTATCTCTACTATTTTGTTATTTTTCCTACAAAGTTAGTAATTAATCATTTCATCTAACAACTTTTTATTCTCGACTCTTACGTGAAAATGAATCAAAAGCATGGTAAATCCCTATGGAGAATGGCCTTTACTTAAATAAAAACATGCTACAACATTGACTTCGTGCACTTACACGTCTTTGGGGAACTACAGACACACATTTCGCTTGAAGTAAGCCAAGATTTTGCTTAGGCGAAATCCTACACTGTCCACGTCATCATTCTCATTTAATTATTATGTTTATATTACTGTAAGTCGGTTTCGTCCCAACAATATCTAACGAAAAACTTGGGTGTATTTTTTAAAAGAAAAATCAGAGGCATTTAAGGCATTCAAGAAATTCAGGTTGAAGGTGGAGAAGGAAACTGGTTGACAGATTAAAGCAGTGCGGTCTAACAGAGGTGGAGTGATAAGTTCACAATAATTATATTTTTTAGGATATAATTTTTCTATATTTTGATTGAATATTGTGATTATTGGTAGATATTATGCCTTATTTAATTTATGAGAGGACTTACCAAAATAGTAATGAAGTAGACTTAATTTTAAATTTTAGTTTAAATTTAGAAAAAGATAAAATATATAAAAAGATATTCATAATTTAAATAGAAAAAATAATATTTGATTAGGCTCAAATGAGACCAATTACACATTTTAAACCTATTTTTATTCTATATATATATATTTGAAGTGGACGTCAATAAGGAGAGGGCTGCCATGGTAAAGATAAAACATCAACAAAAGAGAGCTGCAGAAAGATTTGACATGGTTTTTAGTTTGAGTTTTTCTTTTCTATCTAGTTAGTTTTATTTCCAATTTAAGGTTAATTTTAATTTCAATTGTAGTTTTGTGAGGCTTTGTACTTAATAGATATTTTCTTTTAATTCAAAGATTATTTGTTTATTGTTTTTATTCTTAATTGATAGTTAGCAAATTGAATTGACGCCTTAATTTGTTGCCAATTTATCCATGCTATACATGATTTTGTGATAAGTTATTGTTTCGAATGATTGTAAATTGTAGCAAAGGGTTGGTTCATGTGTGTGTAATTGTGGCTTTTCCAAATTACCTAGCTTGCATGATAGACCTAGGGAAATAAATAAACAAAATTAATTAATTTGTAGTCGTTTCGGTTAATTAATTTTGGTTTAGTCGTTCTCATAGATTTTAATGCTATTATTTAATTGAGATGGAACGCTATCGTGCCCAATTAATTAAATAGTAAGGTTTGAGTTTCATGCTAGGTCGGAGTCAATAAATTAGGAGAACAATTACTTATTGTGGTTTTTCCAAGTAGGTAGCTAATTCTTTGAATTCGAAAAATTTAAATTAATTGTGTTAGCCTAGATTACAATTGATTAAACTAAACCCTTGAATTGGAAGTTCTCGTTAAATTATTTATTTTTATTGTTTTACTTAGGATTTCATTCAAATACCCAAAACCCCCTTATTTATTTATTTTTTTAATATTGAGAAATTAATTCATAGCTCCTTTGGGATTCAACCTGGTTTCACTATTTCTACAAGTTAAAGTTAGTAGATCAATTTTTGTTTTGGCTGGTTTCGACAACCTGGCCATGGAGAATATACTTTGACGGCTTTTATGGAGTATTGCGATAAGCAAGACATAAAGCGTTTTATAACCGCATCATACACTCTTCAATAGAATGGTGTGGCTGAGAGGAAGAACCGGAAAATTCTTGACATGGTTCGAGCAATGCTAAAGAGCAAACATATGCCAAAGGAATTTTTGGGCAGAAGCAGTGCAGTGCATAATTTATGTGCAAAATCGATGTCCACATACGAAGCTGGATGATCACAAACTGCAAGAAGCATGGAGCAGACAAAAGCCGACAGTTTCTCATCTCAGAGTGTTTGGTAGTGTGGCTTATGCACACGTACCTGATCAGCGAAGAACGAAGCTCAAAGATAAGAGCAAGAAGTATATTTTTATTTGGTATGATAAAAAACAAAAGGGTACAAGCTACTCGACCCAAAAAGCAAGAAGGTGATGGTGAGTCGCGATGTGCGAGTGAATGAAGAAAGCGAATGGGATTGGAACAATTCGATGGAAGTTAGCATCAAAGTTGGAGTATCACTAGTCGTTGCATCAACAAAGACTATAGCAGAAGATTCTGATACTATCGATGGTGAAGATGACCCACAACAACTTAGAATGCAGAGTTTGCAAGATTTGTATGATGCAACAAATGAGGTACACCTTGTATGTCTTTTGGCAGATGTGTAAGAAGTGGCAAATAACCATGGATGAGGAGATTAATGCAATAGAGCGCAATGATATATGGAAGCTGACAGAATTTTCGAATGCAAGTTAGTCGATTGGCGAGCGACCATTCTTAATTATATCTAGTTTTATGCTTCTTTTTCTCTAAGTTTCACATTTATTCCTAGATTTCTTCTTTTAAGTCTCAATACGCAAGGCATTCGCTTTTATACCAAACATCTTATTTAACAATATTCTTAGCTCAGATGCATGATATAAATGTTAATTAACTCAGAGAATTATCAATAAAATAAGCCTAAACATAACTCTGTTTGAGAGTTATCAAGCAACAACAATCAAAGAGAAAAACTGTAAAAGAACATGAAGGAAGAACACATAAAATTTACATGGTTCGTGACTTGAAGATTCGTGTTCTTAGAATCGCTTGGGTTTTACGTAAGTATATGCGGTTTGCAGTAAGCGATAAGTAAGTTTTATATCGATCTCCACATGGTCTGCGGTTTTTACCAATGATTGAAGTTTAAAATTAAGTGCAGAATTTAGACGGTCGGGGTTGTGATTGGAAAGTTCTTGTGCATAAGCATGGTAAAGTCAAATGTGTAAAATATGTAATAATAAGGAAAAAGACTCAGCTAAGGTACTCATGGGATGCATTCATTGATCTAAGGGAAAGGACGCAGTAAGGAATAGTTACCATACTTCGTTATTCTAGTGTCGGCTCCTGCATTTGCTAACATTAAAACGAACTCCCGTTGCGAGTTAATGTAGAAAGTAAATCAACGCATCGTATGCAGTAGTAAAATGTTTATCTCTAAACTCTTTTTAAATGGATGAAAGACTTCATACTAACCTACTGAACAAGAAAATTAACATTAGGTTACCTCGTCTCCTAGTTCGATTACCTATTAGCTCGTGTAGATGGTCGGTCAGCACTTACTGTTAAATTAAACCTTAACTTGACATGCTTTAGTTATATCCTACATAGTTTCCCCTATCACATGTGTCCACTATCCCATTTTTTCTTTAACTTCGTCTTAACAAGATTAGTTCATAATGCAAATAGTTAAGATAGCAAACAACATGGAAGATAACATGTTGAACATCATATTGAGTAATTGCAAAATGATTTTTAACAATAACAAAATATAACTACGAAAATAAGGAGGATGTGGTCGACGTCATGGTGTCAGTACTTCGTCTTCGCATAGGGCTCTCCATACCTTTCCCCTTTTTCTTCTTGACTTTGATCTCTTTTTATAGGCTCTTCTTAGTTTTCCATCGCTTCATGAGTTATCTCGACGGCTAGGTGATGCAATTTTTCAGTGCAATATAATTAAGACAAATACGTAAGAGTAAGATACTAGGATCCTACGCTATAGAATTGCATTCAAGCAAGTATACGCGGTCGAAAGTGCAGCAAGTGATAAGTATTTATATTTTATCGTTCTCCACAAAGATTGCTATCTATAATCAGTGAATTAATCTAAGAGTTGTGCAAGAAAGTAAAAATAATGGTGTAGGGATTTTGGTTTTATTCTAAATACGAAATAAAAATAAATGCTAAATTAACTAAGTAAGGCTCGGGTAAATGTTATGGGAAGCGTCTAGCAATTTCTAGGATAAATTACGGTAAGTAGTAATTGTCATACTTCAACAATCTAAATGTTTTCATTCGCATTCGTGCACACTGATTCCGACTCCCGCCGCGAATTAGCATAGCTTTCTAAATTGTGCATCGCATGCAATAGTAGAATGTCTATCCCTAAACTCTTCTTAAATGCGTAAGACTTACACTAACCTACTGAACATGTGAATTAGAATTAAGTTATTTTTCCTTTTGAATTAACAACTTACTAGTTCATGTGGATGATCGGTCGACATTTTCTATTTAATTAAGTCCCTAATTCAACATGCTTCAATTAACAACTCTCTTGTACCCTAGTACATGTTTTCTACAACCCGTACCCTTAACCCTCACCTAAGATGTTTAGCTAGACATAGTAAAAAATAGATAAAGCATGGCAATGAAATATAATAATATTGTATTGAAATAATGTATGTGCGAAAATAAAAAGGGAACACAAAGTAGAAAAGATAAACTAAAAAGCGATAAAATGGTAGCTCCTTGTAGAATAGGACTGCGTGTCAATAAGAACACGAACTTCGCTTCGAAACCTTAGTTCCAAGTGTGGGAGAAGAATTTCGAAACAGTCACACTTTCTTTCTTGGTTCTTTTCCTATTATAGGCTTTGAAATGCTTGGAGACCAAGGAATTGACTTCGAAGGCAAGGCACTAGGTTCTTGGAGAATAAAGAATTAGTTGCTTGGAGAATGAGGCTCTAAAAATTCCTACTTGTTTTGGCAAGTAATCTTAATTTCCTTTAATTCTGCTATCCTGTCGCAAGGAGATCTTCTACTTATGTCGTGATAATTGTGTATCGCTATGCATTAAATTTTTATCTTCTCGGTTTGCCTTTTGCGAATATGCTTAGAAGATCCCGTGGTTCTACAGTCATTCGCTTTGTTGTTACGATTTACGATGCTTTTAGCATTCTCAATCCTTGTAGATACAACAATAAATTACCAAAGCGTGGGTTCTTTGGCATTTAAGTACAAAAAGCATTCAATATTCAAATTTTACTCTAAAATGCTCTAGTTTCCTTAGCCTTTTATATCTAAGCTCATAAATCATACATGCATCTTATTTATATAAATTTTCCATCTTAATGTTATTTTAATTGTAAAATTCATTTAATTATTGAACAATACCATTATAATATATTAAGATATTAGCCTAAATAACGCTCTATTTGAGAGTTATCACTAGGGTTTTAAATTACAGCGTCAGATCTCCTTCTGATTGGCTCAACAATCACGCCTTCATAGTTAAGGAAGAAATCCTGAGATTGTTATAGTTTGTCTACTAGCGCTCGCTCTGCATCCAATTCTTTTCTTATTCTATTATTGAGGCGTTGGCATTTGATCTCATATGTTGTTTTTGCATCAATGTTTCCATATCCGCTCAGCATTGCTCTTCCCATTCTTTCCGATATTTGGATTCGCATTCACATCGCTTGGCTTCTTAGCATTTGTTGCTTCATGCTTTGCTCCGCATTCGAGACTCCAATTCTGCATTGCGAGATTGTTCCTGCAGAGATTATTTATTTGTGCGCGACTATCCTTTGTTAAGCATTTAGGGTGAAAATTAAGCGTTTCTGCATTATAATTCGTATTCCTTCACTTATCCCTCTAATGTGGGTAAGCATTAGCCTTTTCCACCTTTTTATTCAATATATTCACCTTTTTCGCATTAGTTTTCTACAATAAAGTAAAACAATGATTCTAAAGTGTCCTAAATATTGTCTCTATTTGAGAGTCACTAGTTCACTAGCAGTGTGTTAGCTACATCTAGGGGTGCAAGATAAAATCGAAAAATCCTCCAAACTAAATTGATCGAAAACGACATTGGTTCAAGCCGAAACCAATATTTTTGGGAGGTTACAATTTTAAAATAATAAAACCGATTAAATTTGGTCGGTTTCACTTTTTAGAAGTTGGTATCAGGGTTAACCGAGCCTATTGATAATATGTATAATAAAGTAGAATTATGGAAACAAAGATTGTGGTGGTTCAGTTAGCATGTGTTCGATTTGATCTAGGGAACATATGGGTTTGAAACTCATCAAGCGCGCATTTATTTTCTAGTTTAGGCCCAATTACGGAAATAGAAACCTAATTACATATTTTGTCTAGGTTAGGGCCCCGCTAACTGGGCAACGAGACCCCCGACTAAGTAATCGTGGAGCATCAAACAGTTGTTCAAGATATGTAACAACAAATTGAATTGTTTATAAACTTATGATCTATCCCTTATTTAACCAATGGAGATATTTGTCCTCCCTTATAAACCCATGATCTACCCCTTATTTAACCAATGTGGGATTACTACTTGGTTTGTATTCCCAACACACATATACATGGATCTAACACTTAGGAATATTGTCAAATCCCTAGAAATGGATAATTCAAGGAGGGCAGCTTGCCCGATTCTCCCGCATGATAAGCTAAAACTCGCATTCATCACTTGGTTAACATTAATGATGAATAGCTACTGTTGAGAAACAATTATACGATCAACCACCCACCAACACATTAGCTTTCAATGGTGTTTACGCACATGGCTCTCATTACACGCATTTTACATTTGACTATCGACCATCACCGCCAAGTAGCAACAACACGCAAAAGTAGCCAAATCAATGTCGGATACCTTACATAAAAATAGAGACCATCTGTAGTTACATGCAATTGTTTCTAATTATCTGCCGATAAACCGAGTCTTCAACAAATTTGGCCACTCAAGATGCCCACATAGTACATGTTTGGAAAAAATACTAGATCTAGAACGTCCATAAGATAAGTCATGCAGCAAATGACCCATCATCAAAGTCATGTTCCTATGGGCGAGGACATTCATTGATGATGGAGGAACACACCAAAAAATATGGCTAGAAAGTGAGATCTACCTGAGAACATTGAAAGCATTCTCTTTGAGTAGTCGAGAAACTCGCACATATTTGACTGAAAAGTGCGGGTCTAACTAGAAATCGTGGATTTAACCAAAACTTTATTCAGTTCTGTCTAGAAATCTTAGATCTGACCAAAAATCGTGGTTCTGCCAGAAAAGTGCGTGGATGTGGATCTAATCGAAAAATCTTAGTTACGTAGTATAGGTCCCGACCATCGGTGCCCAATTTTTTTTGGCTAAAATTCATTGAGGATTGGTCAAACAAAGGCTAGAATGGAGAGAATGAGGGAAAGGAAATCGAGGAAGTGTTGATCGTGGATAGTCCCCTTTGACAACTGATAACTCTCAAATAGAGCATAATTCGAGATACTAACTTAGGCATTTACTAGAATTTATAAGGGCAGTTGAGTAAAAGAAATCTAAAAGATGGACAAAAGAGGTAGAACTTATATACATCCCTATTTAGGCATTAAGAAAAGCAACATTGCCTTTTCTAAATAGAAGAGAGCAATAACTGCACTATTGTATGTATTTACCACATAGGTTTTAGCAAATGAGACATTGCTGCTCTAGACAATGCAATTAAAAGCAAAAAGCAAAATATCAATGCAACCTAGCGCCATACAAGGCTTTGCCACATGAGAATAAGCGCGATGCCGAGCAGATCAAGGAAAATCAAATCAGCAAAGATCCGAGGAAATTGAATAAGTTTTAGAATATTTAGAAACTTGATTCCCAAGTAATCACGCCATATATAAAGGATGAACTAAAATCCTTGAGGGTGGCCTGCCCTCGAAAGATATACCGACGCATAGAAAAGATGACGGGGAAATGTTCGTGATTTCTGATGATAATGAATCCTCATGCCCGAAGCAGCCATAGATTCTAGCATTCACTTATTTAATTGTTTTACTTAGTATAAGAGTAGATTGTAGTTTACCTTTCAGTATAAACTATTTCTCTTAATGCACTTCATATTTTCTCCAGTGCCTTTACTTTACTATGTTATTATGTTTAACTAAGTTAAGAGGCAACAGGTTGGGTATCAAATATAGGTAAGTGATGATTTTATTATGTTTGCTAAAAAGTATTAAGCACCTGTCGATTAGCTACCTACTTGTGCTATCCCATTAGACATTCGAAAGAAGACTTAATGACAGAACATGACATGATACATTAGGTTAACATAAGATCTATTGTGTGTTTAAAGAGGAGTTAGGAATAGCCTTCTTCAAAGCAATTGAAATGTCTCAAGCTTGCACTTTTGATGGACAGCGGAGTACTTCGGGATTCCTATGGCTATTCACTTTTTTGTACCTTTCATTTTTGCCCATAATGTTTTTATCTTTATTTTTTACACACGCAATTTTAATTTATTTATTTTTGAAGATAACATTTTCTCACTTTTCCCTCTTCTATACTCTCCTCGAGCTTTCCCTTACCCCTAAACTTAAAATCTTCATTGTTCTCAATGAATGTGAGGCTTAGTTCCCCCAAACTTAGTTTGTTCTAAGACTTGATCTCCTTGCTTCAAGTTTTCGAATTTAACCCAAAGAACTTATCCATTTTCTCTTATCCAAAAATAATCCGTCCCAAGGCAACCTTGTTAGAAGAACTAGCAATTAAAAGTTCCAGGGCAGATCAAGCTTTGGTCTATTTAGATAGTGTTTTGAAACGCAGAATTGAAAAGCAAGATATCAGCACAACATTCGTATATAAGAATGGGGAATAATGCGAAAGATAGAATTATATTAATTAGAATTAAAATAAGTGCGAAGGACAAGGAAAAAAAAAAGAATTAATAAGACAGAGACTTCCTTTAGTTTTCTTCTGCAGAATCCTCGCTGTCGAAATTGATGGAAGAAACAATGTCCATGATGTTGGGCAATGGTGGCACACTGATGCGTAATCCGAGTAAGGCGAATGCGTCAAACATCACACTGTCTCGCTCTCTTGCATAGTCCCAATATGCTTCTAATTTATGTGCAAGTTTACCCAAGTTGCGCTCGAGTTACCCAAGTAACGTTTGAGTTTCTTTATTCCGTGACTTGGACGTCTGTTCGTATACACAGGCACTTCAACAGGTCTAAAGGGTCCTACTTCTGCTGCAAATTCATCTGTAATGCGCTGCAGAAGCAACTCATCGGCTGTCGTCATCCTCCTCATACATCGGTCTTGCCGCTCTTCTTCTATTGGTGCTTTCCCTTCTCATTGTGGGCGTTCATCGACTTTCGAAACAAAGGCTACCTCAACATGTCTAAAGGTTCCCAAATTATTATGCGCGACCCTTTTTGCTCCAAGCCCCTCATCATCCGATCAAACCGATCCCCATTGCATTCCTCCTCTTAAGGTGTTAGACCTTTAAAATATCCTAATGATTTAGTGATGTCGATCAACACCATCGGCTGAAGTCGACGTGGTGAGGATGTAACTGCACACTCTTCTCTAGGATATTTCGAAGATTCTTTTATCGTTCTTTTGCATTTTAAAAGGGTAAGATGAATGTGCCTCTCTGCCTTGGGGTGTTGGCTCGAGACTGATCCTCTTCAGGCATTATGGGTGCGGCGGCTCCACTAGGACTGGGTGGTGGTTTGACCATGCCCCGCCATTCTCTCTTTAAATTCAGCCATCTTCTGTAGTTATAAACTGTCATTCTTGCCATTGCTCTGAGTGTAAGGTGATGCGAGTAAAAGATGAAAGAAATACGAGTTTCTGGTCAGACAAGGAAAAGGGTATCAATCGGGGTGTTTAAATAGTGGGCATGGGAGGAGACAAGCTTGTTGTTTCCACCAATGGGTGCGAAGATGTCAAGCCATCAATTCAGGCTGCGAGCGACAATTGGTTGCATCGTTAACCATCGGATTAACAAGCCTTTAATATGTTTGTTTGATAACCAGCCATAATCATTACAACCATTTGATTTCCATTCTTCAAATATTTAATTCCCACGAAAAATTTTCACTCGGCCAAGTCAACCAATCAAAAGCCAAAGCTGAATTAAACAAAAATACTTCGTATACTAAATATCAATTATACTGAAAATTTGAATAAATAAAACTTACGAAACAAAATTCAGATTAAGTAAATCGAAAGAATTAATAGTTGCATGATTGAAGCAGAAATTAAATGTACCAATATGCCAGTGCTTCAAGCGCGATTCTACTTGTTCATTCTTCGGTTAGGGTTAATGAAGAAATCTAGCATTGGACATCCTCATTCTAGTAATGCTTTAACATTTGTCCATTTACTGCGAATTCGTTACCATTCTTTTCCCTTTTGATCCAAATTGCTCCTCAAGGCTTAACCTGTGTAATGCGGAATGATCCAAACCACTTGAATCTGAGCTTACCTGGAAACAAACGATGTTGTGAGTTAAAAAATAAAACGTGTTGGCCTACCTCGAATGTTCGCTGGACTAATTGGTTGTCATGCCACTTTTTTGCCTTTTTCTTATACATGTTCGCATTCTCATATACGAAGTGCTTATGCTCTTCCAAATTTAGTAATTCCAGCATTCTTACATGACCAGCTTTTTGAAGATCTAAATTTAGCCTTTTCAGAGCCTAGAATGCCTTATGTTCCTATGCCAAGGGTAAATGGCATGCTTTTTCGTAGACAATTTGATACGACGACGTGTTGAGCGATGTTTTAAATGCAGTGCGATAAGCTCATAGCGAGTAATCCAATAGTAAAGACCAATCCTTTCGAGATGGTCCCATGAATTTTTCCTTGGAGACCTCTACCTGACCATTAGATTGCGGATGATAAGGAATTGTGATGTGATGTTTTATATTATACTTTTTCAATACATGCGCCATTGTTTTTATTTATGAAGTGCGTCCCTTCATCGCTAATCAACGCATGTGGCGTTCCAAACCTAGTAAAGATGTTCTTGTGAAGGAACTTTATAGCAGTTTTAACATCATTTAAGGGAGTGACAATCGCCTCAACTGATTTGGACACAAAGTCCACAACGACTAGAATATATAAATTTCCACACGAAGGTAGCTCCACATCTAGAATCGAAGTTAATGACATTTCATCCATTTTCCAATGTTGACCTTCCTATAACACTTGTCGCAGGTTCTAGCAAAGTGATGCACATCTTTGAAAACACTTGGCCAGTAATCGCTTGATTAAAAGATCTTGGCCGTCTTGCACATTCCACCAAAATATCCACCATAAGGCGTTGCATGACATGACTCTAGAATCGCATTCATTTCTTTTTCTTCAACTCATCGTCGTATGATCTCGCCCACACATTGTCTATATAAGTATGGTTCATCTCATAAATAAAATCGAGCCTCGTTAAAAAATATATTGGCTTGCTGACGCATTAGTTATGTGGGGATAACATGACTTGCTATGTAATTCGCAATGTCGGCGAACAAGGGATTATCACTCTTTTCTATGGTAGTGACCATAAAGAGTTGTTCGTCTGAGAAATTTCTCGATATGGCCATCATGGATGTGTCCCTTACTTTATTCTCCAACCGAGATAAGTGGTCAACTACCACATTTTCACATTTTTTCTTATCTTTTATCTCTATGTCAAATTCTTGGAGAAGTAAGATCCAATGGATCAAGCGAGGTTTTGCATTTGTCTTGCTCATCCAATTTCTTATAGCCGCATGATCCGTAAACACGATTACGTTCGATCCAACTAAGTAGGAACGAAACTGTATAAATTACAGCTAACAATTCCTTTTCTGTGGTAGTGTAATTGAGTTGCGCATCGTTAAGCATTCGGCTGGCGTAATAGATAGGATGGATTAAATTCTCTCCATTTTGGCCCAAAATGGCCCTGATTACGTAGTCGCTGGCATCGCACATGAGTTTAAATGGCTTTTCCCAGTTAGGAAAAATCATAATTGCAGCAATGGTCAGCGCTTTCTTCAGTGTTTCGAAAGTGTGGAGACATCTGTGGTTAAACTTAAAGGGGCAGTGCGCTTCTAAGAGCTCGCACATTGGCTTTGCTATCTTTGAAAAATCTTTTATGAAGCGACGATAGAATCTAGAGTGTCCAAAAAAACTACGCACTCATTTTACATTTTGAGAGGTTCTAACCTTTCGATCATCTCAATCTCTGCTCTTTCAACTTCCATTCCATCCTTGGAGATTTTGTTTCCAAGCACGATGCCTTTCCGCACCATGAAATGGCATTTCTCTCAATTGAGCACGATATGAGTTTCCTCGCAATGCTACAACACCCATTTTAGATTTTTCAAACATTCAACGAAGGTATCACCAAACACAGTGAAATCATCCATGAAGACCTCCATGATGTTTTCATTCATGTTAGAAAAGATAGACATCATGCACCATTGAAAAGTTACTAGGGCATTATAGAGCCCAAACAACATGTGTCTGAAAGCGAATATTCCATAAAGACAAGTGAAGGTAGTCTTCTTTTGGTCCTTTGGATTGATTGTGATCTGATTGTAACTAGAATATCCATCCAAGAAGTAGTAGTATTCATTTCCAAGAATGTGGTCAAGCATTTGGTTAATATAAGGCAATGAATTGGTTGCCTTGTTTAGCTTGTACTCCATACACACCCGTCATCTAGTTACTATTCTTGTTGGAATCAGCTCATTTTTCTTATTTTGGACGACAATTGTTCCATCTTTCTTCGGTACACATTGTATCGAATTGACCCATTGACTATCCAAAATTGGATAGATCATTCCCGCATCCAGCCATTTGATAATTTCCTTCTTAACAAACTTTTTTATGGCTGGTTCAGCCGTCTTTTCTGCTCTACCAATTTTCCTGCATCATATTCTAGAATAATTTTTTGCATGCAGAATGCGGGGCTAATGCTTTCTATATTAGCCACTGTCTAACAAATCCCCTTGGTATGCTATTTGAGTAAATCCAAGAGTGATTACTCATGCGATGGGGTTAACTATGCAGAAATAACAATTGAAAGGGTTTATTCCAATCTCAGATAAGCATATTTTAGGTGTTCTGGAAGTGGCTTTAACATAAGCGTCGACGACACTTCTATTGAATGGCACATAGATGGGCTCACCCTACCTTCAACGTTTAGCGTGTCAAATTGGTAGACCTCTGATAACTCTAAAGAATTTAGAGTTAATGGCTAAGTATAGTAGTATTTTGCATGAAACTTTGCTACATTATAAAAAGAATCTGTTTAGTTAGTTCCCTTTAGCATCATTATTTGAGCAAAATGCAAAATCCTATAGTGTTTTGTTTAGGATAATATTTTAGAGGTTTATTGCAGTAAAAGGGCATGAATGTGTGAATCTTTAAGTTTCATTTCTATAAACCTGATATTTTTATTTTGCTGTAGCATTCCTGGGGAGCAAAATATGAAGTTTCTAAAAGCATTGCTGAAGCGAAGTGATTTCCAACGAAGATTGTCTCTCAAACAAATATCTAAAGTAAAGGACGTGTGTCAATGATCTATGCAAGGCTAATTAATCTCAGTCTTTGTTCTCCGACCGCTTTGGCAAAGGACATGTACGTGAGATTGTGGAGCAGGCTGGCAGGCAGTGGAGAAGGGAATGTCAGAGGTGGAGCAGAGCCTTGTTTTGAGCAATATAAATAGCAGCCCTTCGTCTTTGTTGAAGGTATCCTTCATTTTTCTGGAAAGATCATCGTCTAGTTTTCTTTCCAACCAAAAATTGCTTGCCATTTCCTTAGCATTAGTTCGTAACTTTAGTTGTTTTCCATTTCCACTTGCTTAGCCAATTAGCTGTAGCAAATTAGTTAGTTGGAGTTGCAGAGCATAGCTAGAGCTGGGTTCAAAGACGCTGTTTTAGTGATTCCAACCTGGCTTCTTCTTGACTTTGTTTCTCTTTACTTGTATTTGCTTTACTTTGCATAAGGTTTGTTTTGTGGGCATACGCTGTTATTTTGTTATTTGATTGAAGATGAACTTTGTTTATTGCCTTGCATTTAATCTATTTTCCATCATGAGTAGTTCAATCCATCATTGGAAGGAAGTAGGCGAGTATAAGTATTTCATGGTAGCAAAGAGGTAGCAAAATGTCAAACTATAAATGCATGCTATTTTTAACTTTAAATACATTCTTTCTGCTCAACCGTTTGTATTAACTTTATTTCATTTTCGAGAGGAAAGAAATAGAGCAAACTTACATGGCATAACACTTGGTTAATTTTAACTTGCAATTTAAAGTATACTTAGAGATAAGGTTTTTACTAGTGTTGTTGGCTTTGTTGTCATTAAAATGCTGAAGCTTGAGAGAGCCAGAGTTAGAGCAAATCAGTAGTTTGCTTCTTAACATAACGCCTTTTCACTGTCATGTAATACTCCGAAAAGTCCTAGCCTCATTCTGATGTCTTTAACCAGATTAAAGTTAGTCTCATTATTCTTTGCATCTTACTTATTTTGTCATTTGACCATTGCATCTATTTCACTTTAGCAAATTAATTCTGCAAACTTAGTTATAGCTCTATCACAACAATATTCTCCCATTAACATGCCTCTCTAAACTTCATTTAAATATGTTGTTAATCACTAATCCCTGTTGAGATAACCTATACTTTATTTAAAACTTGCTACAACAAGACTATGTATACTTGCACATTCGTGGTTAAGGACACACACACTTAATTAAATTTTGATTGCATTTCGCTAGAGCATAATAGCAGCGTAGCTTGCGTGATCTTCAAAATCAACCAACAACCTCTTCTGTCGCTAGATCCTCTTCCGTATCATATTCCACTTCTTCCTCTTCCTCAATACTACTTAGCATCTCCAATTTATGGACATCTTCGACTGCATACTCGAATAATGCTTCAATCCTGCTGACATTTGAGTAATCTTCTTGGTCGGCATATTTCATTGAGTCAAAGTTGCTGAACTAGATCTGTTGATCGTTCATCCTAAGTGTGATGGTTCTCTTATAAACATCAACCAGTGTTCATCCTATTTTCAGAAATGGCCATCCCAGAATAATCAGAACATCTTTGTCTGCATCGTTATCAAGTATGATGAAATCTACAGGGAAGATGAATTTATCGATTTGCACCAGAATGTCTTCTATCTTTCCTATAGGATGAGCAATTGTCCTATCTTCAAGTTGAAGGGTTACGGTAGTAGGTCGTTGACCGATGCGATTTAAGTTCGGCTATGTATAGTACTCTAATGTTGATTTTAAACTTAAATGCTATTGCTAATAACTAAGTCTTAAATCGCAGGCATACGTAAGTATACGTAGTTGAACTGTGACAAGTGATAAGTGTTTATTTTATCGTTCTCCACAGGGATTGATGTCTAAAATTATTATTACTAACTTGAGAGTTATGCAAAATATGTAAAAGAATTTTGTTGGTGATTGTTTGGGATTTTTTTTTTCAAGACTCTAAAAGATGAAATGCAATTGAGCGTAGTTAAAAATTTCGAATGCAGAAGATTCTAATCATGCACTAGTGGTAATTAGATTTCATGCTTCTCTGTTCTAATAAGTACTTCCTCACTTGTTGATTTATGTCTAACCCAGCTTCCTCTACGGTTATTCATACTTAGCTCTGGGCGACACACGCGATAGTAGGGTTATTCCTAACTCCTTCAACAATACGATAGACCTCGCATCGAACCTATCGTAGCATACTATATCACCCAACAGTTCCCTCTTCTGAGTTCATTGAAGGCTAGAATGCGTGGGTAGCTAATCAACGCATACATAAAATAAAATTGCAGCAGTGTAAAATCTAACTAATGCAACAGAGAAACAAACAACAGTAGATAATGGAAACTCATTAATTTTATTACTAATTTGTCTACAATTCTATGATCTACTCTTAATTATGAAAAGAAAAAAAAATAAAAGGAATTGGTGCGGTTGTGAAAATATGCAGACTCCTTGTCATCGGCTCCTACGAACACCACCAATTGCGTTTCAACATGGATTAGCTTTTGGTCAATCGACCAGCTCTCCAATTACAACTTCCTTTCTTCTATATATAGAGATGATTTGCCTAGCTAGCAAGTTTTGGTGTACTGGAATATCTTTATAAATGTAGGACTCTCTTGATTATCGCTGGAATTTCTTGATCACGCTGACTTTTATTGCTTGATTGATTTCTCTGTTCTTTCCTTGTCGGTGTGATTCTTCGAACGCGACTACCTTGTGAATATGTCATGTGCCATTTTCTTTTCGTCGTTCGCATTTAGTTCGTCTTTTTAGCATAAAAGTTTTGCATTACCTGCATTGTGTAATAATTAGCATAGTTTTATATAATATTTTTACTTTAAATGCAAAGCTGTGCTTTTCATGCTAAATAATGGATGCGTGCGACTTCTACAATTTTTATTCGCAAATTACTTAATATAACTCCAATATTTCCTTCAAACGGTAGAAAAATTCAGAATAGAATAGCCTAAATTATGCTCTATTTGAGAGCTATCAAACCCCCAAACTTGAATCATTACTTGTCCCGAGCAATGCATAATCTACCTGATAGAGCAAAATAATAAAACTATTTAAGCTTTCGAAACTTTGCATTTTATTCAAAAGTAACCAAACAAACAGCATGCAAAGGGTAATGAATCGACTATATTTGCAATTATCCAGCTTGTTAACCAACAACACACGCATAATAGAAGTTTAAGAATAATGTGGTTTTTAGAAGTAAAACGAGCTCATAAGCGCAAAAACTGTGCTTATTGCTCGAAACTCGCTAGCGTGTTGAAATTTGCAGGAAACGCATTGCGAATGTGGATGACGAATGAAACGGACGAGTCAACAAAATAGAAAGGAAAGACTAGACGACAATCAAATTACGAAATCACTGGAACAAGGATGGAAAGAATTGACAACCGAATATTCAAGATAGAAATCTGCGCGAAGAATGAACGTGAACAACAAGAAAACTTGGACACTATAAATAGATAAGCAATCGAAAGAATTAGGTTTGTTAGTTGGGTGAGGATACTAGCATTGATGGGCGACTAAGTCGCCGAGGTCTCTTGGGAGATCTTGGTGAATTCTATTCATTTGTAGCCTTGGAAGAACTCAGTACCATGCGGTGTTTGTAGAAGAAGGCTTCACTAGCAATAGTGACGACGATTCCAACAACTCCATAGCTTATGTCGTAGTCTAGTATATTGTAGTTTTGCATCTTGTAATGTAGTGTAATCGCATATTGTAGGAATAGATTGTAATGTTTTCTTGAAATTAATACTATGCAACTTTTGTTCCAGACTTAATCCCCTGTTAACAAATGGATGATTAGGAATAATATTAAGAAGCAACCTTAGGCAGAAATTCACAATGCTCATAACGAATTTTATTAATGATAATGCTTAGTCTTAGGCAATGCTTAGTCTTAGGCATTTTAGAGGGGAGTTAGGAATAACCAACTCATTAGCTGCATATGTAAAACTTGTTCTTAAAAGTAAATCTACGGGCAATGTACCAGCAGGTTGCAGTCAAGTGCTCCGAAAGGGGCTTGAAGCATAGTTCAGTATGTGCTATTTTTCTCATGACAACTTATCTTTAATCAATCTGGTTCGCATTTCAAGGATCTCCTCATTAGTTAATTAGCTTTGCATATAAGGATTTCTTGTTAGATTTTGGGTTAGAATGTTAATAAGAATGTGGGTAAAAAAGATCGTATAATGCTGCTTTAATATTTAACACGCATCGACTAGCTATCCACGTGTGTTTACCTCTAGTGGACTTGGAAAGAAAAACGGGCGGAAGACCTAGCAGGTTACGTTTAGTCTGGTGTGAAGTCTTTCGCATCATTAAATGGAGTTAGAGTTAACCCTGCTAGTGCATACATGCACCAGTAACACCCCATTAGAGTATTTTAGAAAGTCGAGTCGTTACAGGTAGTCCAGGTTGCTTAGGTTGTCGATTTTTTGTACAACCCTAGAAATGCAGTAGGTAGCTTATCAGTTGAAGATCTCACATTGAAAATGTGGAGAAACCTCTTGACATTTATAAGATAGGTGCCTACTCCTCTTAGCACTAATTGCATTTGAGATGGATACTATCTTATATTATCTACTACTGTGCCGCATTAGAAAAATGTTCAACCTGTTCTTTTTTCATTATTATTTTTGTTTTTAATAAAGAACCTTCATTAACCAAATAAAATTTAATATACTCTAAATTTCCAAACAAAAGGGATCACATACTGATTCAGTTTCCACAAGTCGGAGATTTGTGCCATGATCTTAACTGACATATAGAGTATAGAAACTCCATCTAAACATACCTAAATCCTATCATAGCCCTTAACACGAAGTTTTTTTTTTTCCTGATATTCTTTTAGGGGCAATCAAACGCTGATCTCACTGAAGAATAGGACACCCATAAAAGAAGGGGAGAGGGTTAGCACCTAAAGAGGGCAACCCCTCTCCCGCCACAAAAATACTATTTCCTTTAAGATCCTCGAAGCTTTGCCATCCGAATTGGTAACATATTCCAATAATCCAGACAAGGAAGTACAAAGCAGTAGATAAAAACATAAAAAAAAAGTAAAATAAACCTAGAAAGTTGTAAACTAAACCTAATTAACATCAAACTATCAAACCTAATCTAGAAAAAGTGAGGAACTAAAGGGAAAGACTAAAGAAAACTGAGGAGAATAAAAGACCAATCTAATGAACCCTCCGGCTAGAAGGATTAGAGATGAGGTTTGGGAACCAAACTAATTCAATATAACAAGTGATTTGAACCCTAAACCTCCACCAACTTTACTAGACCGATGATTTGGTTGAGTTAGACCAGCTCAACCAAACTAAGGATCTAGTCCAAAAGACTTTACAGGATGAGTGTACTCTTACCCTTAGACGCATGTGTCGTACATGGCACTACCTCAAGCCCATAACAGGTCTATGTGATGTCACCATCAATGATAGTTGTTCATCATCGTGTCCCTCATGTAAGCACATTAGCTACTCACTTCTAATCCTCTTTTGTAATGGCCCAATTTTCCATTCCGGTTCTCTAGGTTTATTCGGTAGTTTATTTGGGTGTTTAGTAGGGCCGTCAGGGCAGTTTGAGCCTTTAGGGGCATTTTGGTAATTTTTCCTTCAGGGTCTGGGGCTGTTTTTGTCTTTTGCTAAGTTCGGGTTATTGCTGCGTTTTCAGGTTTCCAGGGTTAGAGATGTTTTTGGGAAGCTTGGAGGACTTTTTTATTAAAAAGAGAAAAAGGGAAAAAAATGGTTTTTAATTTCTCCCTCGCTAGGACTCGAAGTCGGGATCATTTGAAAACCCTATTTAAGCTCCTTTTCTCCTTTTCCTAAAGCCCTAGCCGCACCACACATTCTCCCTCTCGAAATTCTCTCTTCTCCTTTTCTTCATTTTTTTCGAGAGCTTGTCTTCCCCTTTGCCAGATCGCAGCCCGGGCATCGCTGCTCAAACTCCACTCGAGAAACCCTAGCTCGCCTGTTCGTTCGCCCTTGCCGAGAGCAACAGCCCCTTGTCGCCAAGTCGTGCCTCCGTCTGCCTTGCGCATCCGCAGCCTCGCGATCGCCCAGTTTTGCGCACCCTTCTCCGAGACGTTCTGAGCCACAGCGCCTTCGCGAGTAGCCCATTCGCCTCAGGTACGTTTTGCCCAAAACCTTTCTCATTCTCCATTGGTTTTCCGTGGCCTGACGTCGAGATCCATCGATCCTTATTCTATTCGCAGTCGAGACCACACCCGTTCGCTTGTCCGAGCTAATCCACCTTGCTACGTCCACTTTGATTTTTGCTCCAATGAACCCTTTGCCCCAGCGAGACGTTCTCCCGCAGCTTCGCCCTCTCTGGCTCTCATTCCCGTGCACGCCCGCGAGCAGCTTCGCCTTCGCTGAAGCCTTGCTGTAGAGCCTGTCTTCTCGGTTTAGGGGTATTGTTTCTTGAGCCTTGTGCCTTTGGTTACCTAGTGTTGTTTAGCTGTTAGATATTAATTGTGTGCTTGTTAATTACTAAGCCTAGATTGTTACTCGTGTTGGTATTCTACAGCTCAATGAGCATTACTTTTTGTAGTCGTTCTACTTGCTTTCTAGATAAGGATTTCCTTGTCGGGGTTGTGTGGACCCTGCGCTTGCCACTGATAGTTTTCTGGTTGTGTGTTACTGTTTTCTAAGCATGTTAGTGGATAGGTGTTTGAACGTTATTTCTATTGCTGAACTTGTTAGTGGATAGGCTTGCCGTTTTATTGCCCGTCGATATACATGTTAGAAGATAGGATTGTATGGCTTGTCTCATAGGACCTGACATGTAGATTTATGTACCCTGGATTGCACTACTATGTTGCGGTGACTGTTTGTATCTGTGATTATTATATGCTATATGATATTGTGCAATGATATTGATGTTGAACTCTGTTAGCTCTAGGGTGCTTCTTCTTAGCTAGATCTTATTAGGTTGTCATCATCTAGAGGCTGAGAGTGGACTAATGTATGTGTCCCCACCGATCGGGCTGTGGGGATAGATTCCTTACCCCCGACAGTCGGACGTGGAGTAGCTACCACCCCGACATAAGCCTAGTTTGTGGCCTGCTAAAGGAGGGTCATTTTCTTGGTGCAAGCCTGCCTTGGGACGACCTTTAGCTTCAGGCGTTGGGTGTGATTCAGTCTGCCACAGTATGGTGCCGAGGGCCTTCTGCCTGCTGTGGATCAATGCTCACCTTTCCTAGTCATAGGCATGCGCACTTGGACCGACATAGTTTGTGTAGGCCTACATTTATTCGGTTTGCAGAAGCATGCGGTGTGCGCGTATGTGCATTAGATGTCGGGAGGAGAGCTCCCTCGAGCTAGTGTATCAGTGCACCTTCCCATTCAGTTTAGAGCCTGACGCTTGGGTACTCTCCCAAGTGTCCAGGATCAGCATAGTGAGCTGGTCACCGTAGCCAAGAGTTAGAGACTCTTGAGATTCTAGGGGTTATATTGATAACCCATTTGGAGATCCACAGTGGATCCTTAGTCGAGAATTAGAGACTTTCGATGGTTTGAGCATGCTGTGATTGTACTTGTGATGAGACTGACTTTGTGATGTTAATCTGCTTGTGTGCTAGAATGCTAGATGATGCGACTTGCATACTGTAACCCGATTGGAGGATTCTTACTGAGTGCCTTTGTACTCACCCTTATTTCTGTGGTTTTTCCACCAGGTAACTTGGGACAGCACCGG
>JBBMKA010043208.1:0-21134 GCA_037833695.1 Sechiopsis laciniata | reverse complement strand
TTTTTTGTAACCATGATATATTTATATCCATTTATAATTTCAATGCATTTTATTTTATATTATATAGTTTAATGGCTAAAATGCTTGGCAATTAAAAAGGATCAAATTTATATAAATTCCATAAGTTATTATTTTTTTAATATTAACTCAAAATTTTCATTATTTGTGGGGTAAAATGGTTGTTGTAGTTTGGTATTGTATAATTTTTTTTATATATATTTATTTTAATTGTAATTACTTCTATTAATTTTGATCGGTATAACTTAATTTTTTAATCTATAATCCGATTTCCAAAATTTGAAAATTATTTAGATGAAAACATTCAATTAAAATTATTTATCTCCACGATTTCAAATTTTCTCATTCGAGTAAATTTTTATCAATATGACAACAAAGGTAGTACAAAAAAAATTGATTTTTTTAAAAAAAAAAAATTAATATTTCTCTTAATGTTGATTTTTATAATTAAATGTCTAATTTTCAATTCAGTTTTTAAAATTTAATAATTATTAAGTTAATCATAAATATAACTTATATATATTTACAAAATTAAACCTTTTCATTTAAATAAACTTATAGTCGATATAATACAACAAAATTGGAATAATATTTTTTTTCTCATTTCTTTTAATTTACATATGTGTAATTAAATATATAATTTAGAATCTAATTTTACAACTTAATGTAAATCATAAACATAAACTGTTTATCGTTATAAATCTCTTCCTCTTAAATTTTATACCGCAACTATGGAAGGAGTAGATTCAAACTCGTGACATATTAATCATACACTAATGACACTAATTCTTACTACTAAATTATCTCAGCTTCTTCTCAACTTTTTTAAAGGTTAGAAATGACAAGATTGTTGAGATTGTGAATGAGCTTCAGCTTTTATATCAACAAATGGAAGGGGAAAGATATATAGGAAGGGTCAAGATACGACAGGGGTTTCAAGCTCATTAGGTCTCAATCGCTATTAATTATGAGCTATTCCAATTGTTATTGAACTTACAAAATGAAAATACAGAGATCCTATGACAAAGTTTTAGTGACCTATCAAACACGAAAAATTGAGATGATGTCGGGTAAAATTCTACTTCTTTTGGCATTTGAGATGGTTGTTACATACATACAACTCATCATAAACTGTTAATTTAACAAAAATTAAACGTTCAAACTAAGTATGAACTTTGCATTATGATTTGAATTCGGCTATGGTGCTAATAGATATCGAAACTCCATTCAAAAATTGACTCCAAATTGAGTTGATGTTAGGTGAAGTTCCCATATAAAAATATATTTTTAATAAGTTACATCCATTATTCACTAGTGCCTCAAATAAATGAGAATCAAATACAAATTTTTAGATTCAGAAGTTATGAATCATGATGTTGAACTAGATTACTACCAAACAATCTATTGTTTCTTTTGTAATGTTAATTGATTTTGAAATAAAATTATATATTTATATAATATGGTAAAAGTATTGCATTAAAAAAAAAAAGAAGAGAGATTTGACCTAAAAATGATAATATATTCTATATATTGCCTTAATCATTGGTCTATATTTTATGGTTATTTGAAAAGGTAAACTAATTATATTTACAAACGGTAAGTATTAATTCTAAAAAAAAAATAGTTAGTATTATTGAAATCAGGTTTTTAAAAAGGGAAAATTTTAAATTTGGTCTCAATGGTTTGAAGAAAGTTAGTCCCTATGATTTTCAAAACTTGAATTTAGTCTCTATGGTTTGAAGAAAGTTAAATTTTGGTCCCTATGATATTAAACTCTATAGTTTAATCCTTATGGTTTGATAAAATCTAAAATGTAGAATCAAAATCCAGATCTAATCCAAAATCAGAATATACAAATGATTTAAACATGAAAATAAGGATGAAGAGATGGAGAAGAGATTGACATACGCCGATATAGAGTGGTTCGGGAACATCCCTACCCCACTATCACATTTCAGAGATTGCTCTCATTCATATTTTTCCATGGAAGAAGATGAAACTTTAAAGGTGCACAAATGGTGGTTGCTCAAAACTCTCTCTCAAAGAACAAAAGCCCCAAAATGAGCCATATATATGGCTCTACAAACACACACCCACAATAGTTAGGAAACCCTAACTCACATTTAACCCAAGGTAAAAGTTAACTCACCTAAGGTAAATATGCATGATGTATAATTCACAATTCACAAATTACCCTATTGAAGAACATATCATAATGGCATGAGGAAACACCTCATTCAAAATTCCAGATACACCTGGATCAGAACTTGCTCGATTACAACAACACAAGATCAGAATTTCAGACAGACCTAGATCAAATTATAGAGCAAATCACAAAGGTATTCGAACCTCTCAGAATCCAAACAGAATTATCATCACTTCAATAGAGCAGTGAACTGAATTTACCAATGGAAACCAAAACCTGTTCTCACAAACAGTATTTATGAAACAATGACATCATAATAAACAAAATTTGAAAACATAACGTTGCCAATTAACATGAAATCACAACTTGAGAGGAACCACTCCAAACAACATAAACAACTTAAACAAGTCAACATATCCGAAACAAACTGACTCTTCATAAATAATGCATTAAGCAAACAGAAAAGGCTCTAAAAAACAAAACCTATGACAAACCTAAATGCTCAAAATGTTGCATTCCAAAATGTCAAATCAGAATTTTCATGTTACTGCTGAACAGAATCATAACGAGTGCAAAATCAGAATAACAAGGAACACAAAATACTCCTAACAAAATCAGAATACATAAACCCTTTCATATCTTCAACCTCTTCCTTAGAAGACAAACAAGTCAAACAAATCTTGCAAAACCACAATCAAATATGAAGGAGTCAGAATACTGCCACAATGATTACTTAAGGCCATAAACATCCTCTTATAAGGTTCCATGAAAGAATACAACTGGAGAAAGAACATTTATCCCCTCTTCTTGTATGTGACCTCAAGTAACTAATCTTGCATCAAAACAAGGATAATCAGAACACCTAGTACAAGTACAAGGTTTAACCTCATACAACCATATGCAGTCAAATTTCTCAAAATTAACAGATTTCTCCTCAAATATCCACAACTGATTCTTTTTAAAAACTAAGCAACACCCTCTGAACTAGCAGGAACATCCTACTGTTCGTGAGTAATACCCTCCGAACAAGAAAAATCTCTAAATGTGAAAAAGACAAGTAGTGTCCAAATTTATGTCAAGAAACTTTAACTCATAACTCATCAACTTGACATCTATAAAATTAAAAAAAAAAAAAAAAAAAATCATATTTGGTGGAGAACCTATACAAATTTCTAAGTGAGTAATTAGAATCAATTCAGTCAAAAGACTAACAAATGCCAATTCATAGCATCCAAATTTTTCAAATTGACCCTTACAAGAATTACTCATGACAAGCAGGATCTCATGATTCTTCTTCTTAACTTTCATTCCAAATTCCCTAATCTAGGGACAAAAAATCTCCGCCGAACTTAAATGTCTGCCTCAATTTCTTTGTAATTTTTTTAGGTAACAAATTTAAAAAATCCCTACTTAATACTCAAAATCAATCTTCCCCTTAAAACTGGCTAAATCGCCACAAATTTGTTGAAGTCAACCAAAATAACCCTAATCACTAATTTCCAAAGACAAAAATCTCCTTGACTATCAAATTTACCTAACTCAAATTTTGCCAACATCTTAACAAAATTTGCAAATCCAAGAGAAATAACGAGATGGATCCAAACGAGCTTAAAAAATTTCAACCAATTACAATATACCGAAAAATAGATCACAGAATTTGCAGTCTCAGAATTTCAAATTTTCAGCCAACAAACTTAAATTTAGCCAAATTTCATTTACTCAGCTCAAAAAGATTTCTCAACAATGGCATGATCAACACAATTTTCAGCTTGCAATTTAAAAGGAACAAATCTGAACAAAATTCTAGCTACAATTTTAATTATCAATTTGTAGCATATTAACATAAATTCGGCATGTCAAATCAATTTCGAACTCAAATTCCTCAAAGCAGCAGCTCAAGTTCATAACAATGTAGTCCAATTTTCAGAATTATAGCCAAATCTCAAAGGCTATCAAACTAAATATGCAGCTCAAATTTATCATAATTCCAACAAATCTTCAGAATTTTAAGCCAAAATTTCATAACAGACATCGGAATGACAATCCAAAATAAAACAGTATCAGCAAACGGCGATGAAAGACTTTCATAAATAACCAAATGCATACGTATATTGGTGTTTGCAGTCCAAAATTAAACAGTATCAGCAAACGGCGATGAAAGACTTTTATATCTATGAATACAAACAAACCGTCCAATTATTAAACCACAAAATTGCATAATGAATGCAAGCAAAACCACTTTGCAAATTTGCAGAAACCAACGCAATTTGATGCAAAACCCAAATACTATCCTGACGCAAACTAATGGCCGATTGTTGAAAAACGCAGCAATTCCCAAAAACAAACAGAATACATTGTAGAGAAATCAACTGAGATCTAATCAAAATATCAAACCAGCAGAGATAAAACTACAAACAAGCAGCATAAACGCATAAACCTTTTCTCTGATACCAATTGTAGAATCAAAATTCAAATCAGAATATACAAATGATTTAAACATGAAAATAAAAAAGAAGAGATAGAGAAGAAATTGACACATCGATATAGAGTGGTTCGGGAACATCTCTGCTCTCCACTATCTGATTTCAGGGATTGCTCTCATTCATAATTTGCCATGGAAGAAGATGAGGTTTCGAAGGGACACAAATGGCGGTGGCTCAAAACTCTCTCTCAAAGAACAAAAGCCTCAAAATGAGCATTATATATGACTCTACAAACACACATCCACAATAGTTATGAAACCCTAACTCACATTTAACCCAAGGTAAAAATTAATTCACCTATTGTAAATATGATGTGTGATTCACAATTTACATAAAAAAAATGGCCCTTATCATTTTCCGTGGTTAGTTAATTGAGTACGTGAAAGTTTATTATTCATGTGTCAATTATACCAGTGTGAGTTAAGTATTGAACCAAAAAAAATCGGCATGGATAATTAATTTTAACGTACATAACTCACAGTGATTAGAAGACTAATCTTTAAATTTTATCAGGAAATAAGTTCTAGTTTTTAAAACCATAAGTACTAAAATCTAACTATCTTCCAAGCATATGAACTAAATTCTAATTTTTAAAATTATGTAAACTAAATTCTAACTTTTTTCGAATTGACCAAATTTATAATTTACCCTTAATTCGAACCGACCAAATTTATAATTTATCCATAAAAAAACTATACTAATGGCTATAGCTAAACACTGGTCAAATACTGGAATTGTACAGTAAACAACTTATGGTTGAGTATGGTAAATTCACATTAATAATGTTACCTCCCAATGGCACACCCATGCTTTTTTTTTTTTTTCATTTTATTATTATTATTATTTTTTAATGAATTGCTCTCTTCTTGTTTTGAGAAATAAGGCAGCATGCTACCGTCCATGTGGCGAAATTTGGACTATTTATTTTATTTTTAATTTTAAAAAATAATATTTTAAAAGATAAAAAAAGAAAAAGAGTGGTTCAGATTTTGTCACACTAGCATGCAATAATTTCTCTCTTCTTTTTCTTATTTTTTTTAGAATTAAATTGCTCTTTTTTCTAGTAAGGAGGAGACAGACTTTTCTCAGTTTGAAGTGGTTAACTATTCGTTTGAGAATTGAGATTAATAGTAGTAGAGTAATCAACTACTTATTTGAGAATTAGGATTAATAGTGGTTGAATGATAGATTTGATGTAAAGCTTAATAAAATTTAATGTGAAATTTGATAAAGATGTTAAAAAGTGGTTAAGAGTAGTTAAACAAATGAAAGGTTTGTAAAAAGTAGTTATTAACCACTTTTCATATCCAAAAAACAAACATACGGCGTCACGCCCAAACATCTAATCATATGTCTTCTCTATTTAATCTTACATTTCAACATCTAAACCACCATTTCTCTCCATCCTATTTTATAAATTACAGCTTTTTTAATTTTTTAATTTTTAGGTTAAATTACCATTTTTGATTCATAGACTTTCAAAAGATTAATTTTAATCCTCCACTCTTAACTTTATTCTATTTTGATTTATGAATTTTTAAATATTCAATTTTAGTCATTAAATATTTTTTATATGATAAATTTGAAAGTAATATTAGTTAAAATTGGTTGGATAATGTTAATAATTTGAATACAAGTTAATAAAAAATGTAAATGTATTTATAAAATTTACAAAGAAAGAAATTTTTTTAAGAATTTTTTTTAAAAAGAATTCCAAAAAAGATCGATTTTTATTTTTTATTTTTTTAATTTTGAAAATCTAGAGATTAAATTTTTTTTAAGTCTATAGACCAAAATAATACAAAATTTAAAGTCTGGTGATCACAATCATTCATAATATCTCAATTCAAATAAAGTTTTATTTTTATCGTGTATTCCTAACCACTCAAAGCCTCCCATAACTACTATCACTCATTTACAAACCCTTCCTCCAAGCACACTTTATTATTATTATTATTTTTGAGTATATTGGGGAGAGGGGACAATATCGATTCTTTACAACTAAACAATAAAATCCTTGTATCACTTATCCATTCGCTATCCAATCACACTTCAACTGTTTGAGTTTTGTGCCTAACTTTACCATTCTCACATGACATCATCAAAAAGATCGGTAGAAAATTAATTTTCTACCAATTTAATTTTTTAATTGTGTAGTTCAATATATACCTTTGTTAAAATATTGAACTTATATTTACTGTCTTGGGGTATTTGTTTTCCATATTTAAGGAGGATTTAAATGGAGAATTTACTAAATTTTCATCAAAAACTTACATTCAAACGAGATTTTACTAACTCCTCCTCATTTTTACTTTAAAAATAATTCTTCATTTCTAACCAGTCATTTCTAATAATTCATTTATAAATACTCATTCATTTCTAACCACTAATATCTAATCATTCATTTTAAATCAATCAAAATAACTCATTTTTAATCATTCATTTTTTAATTACTCAAAATAACTACTTATTATAAATTTATATCCAAACAAGATTTTGACTCTAACTTCTCTATATAAAAATCACATCCAAACGAATTTTTTACTACAACTCTCAATTTTTAACTGCTAAAAATAATTATTCAATATAACTCCACTAGCTAAATCATCCTTAAATTAGCTAAATCATTCTTAAATATGATAAAGAAACACCCCTAAGATGTTCCAATAATTATTAAATATTAGTTTTGTATCTAATGAGTTCCGAACAAATTTATTTTAATGTTATCTTTTAAAAATAATAATTAATTTTTATGTAATCAATTTGATTTGTTAATTAAAAAAGTTTACGAGCCTGCTAAATATGAAATTGTAAAGGCGCCTCAAGTTTCATTAGACGTAAATTTCAATTCTATCCCAGGTATAATCTATTAAGCACAGAATATAAAGTTTACTGACCGATTAAATATTTTTAAAGTTAGCTCTGAAATACAAAATTGAAAATTGTAGTAGCCTATCACACACTTTTGAAATTTAAGGATAAAATGACTAAACACCTCACATTTGAAAAGTAAGAAGATCATACAACCTATTGCTTGAGTTTATAATTGGGAGAAGGGAATTAGAAGGTGATATCGGTGATGTTGTTGAACAACTATTCTTATGGTAAAAAATGTCATACAACCTTTATGAGATAGATGAACTATTTTTTTCATTACTACATTTTAAAAATGAATTCAAATGATTATTTGACTCAAAACAATAAAATTAAGATCTAATATAACATTTATGAACCAAATCTTAAAAAAGAAAAAAGAAAGATAAATCAAAGAAACGCCTTTTGGAAGCATAATGAGGATACACACATTAAATAATGAGGATACATCGTAATATTATTTATAAGTTAGACGAACTATTTAACTTAAAAACTAAAGAGACAAGAGAAGAGATGAAGTGATTATAGAAAATGGAGTAACTAAAGTCATACTTTTTTAAGTACAAAGTGTGGGGGAGGGGGACTGATTTTAAGGATCAAACCCATGACTATAGTGTTGAACTGATTATCTATAAATAATGAAACCAGTAGGCCACCAACCCTTTCGGTAACAAAAGTCATTCTAATCTAATACAAATAAACATAAGTTAGAACTAAAATAAATATACCTTAATACAATTAATTCATTTCCAATCCAAAATTAAAATTCACAATGTTGCTTGTGTTTGGGCTTCACATTTCAAAGCATATGCCAACCACATCCTTAAACTCTTGGAACAATGATGCCCTTCCATCATTTCGTGGGAAGTGCTTATGGAATCACTGCAATTCGTTTATTCAAGCAATCTTTGCGTACAAATTACTCTAATGTTTATGCTTTGGTGTTCTTCTTTTCTACCGTTTACAACCCATTTCTCATGTGTGCCATTCATTTCAATACGAAGCAAAGTTAATTGTGGTTTTAAAGGTTGAATATCTCACGTTAGAAAATCAATAATACATGTAAATTAATTTTCATGAGATAAAAGGAATTAACTAATAGTAAGTTTTACATTTTTTTTATTGTTTGAGATGAATTAGTATGGGACTTATGTATTCATGATATTAAAGTAGAATCAAAATGAGAGTTAAATCTAGATGTGTGAGTTATAAGTCTAGATCTTTCAATAGAATCCTATAAATAAGATGTGTCGTATAAGTTGAAATGTAAAGCGCAAGTCAAAATAAAAGAGAGGGGTGTAAAAAAAGAAGAAAAGCCAAGTGAGCTTAAAAGAAAAATGTGAACCAAAGTTTGTAATTTAAGAAAAGTTCTTCGATACAAATAAATTATTCTAGTCAAATATTTCTTATTTGATTTTTTTATTTTATTTTATGAGTGTTAAAATGATATCAGTGATAATTTTATATTTATTAGGGGATAGAGATGACCTGCAAAATCGAGAACGGGTGATGGGTCGGAGTTAAAACACCGATACTCCAACTCTCACAAGTTAATTACATGAAAAGAAGTAAAATGAAGTTGAGGTTTTCATCTAGTCAAATGACTTACCTTTCTCTTGTTTTGATACAGTATAAATAACTTTTTCTTTTTTCTTTTAATTTACCTAATGGAATTATAAATAATTTCTCAATAATATTTTCTAAACGTAGAGGTTATGGTTAATTAATGTAATTATTAAGGACCCATTTGATAATCATTTCGTTTTTTATTTTTTGTTTCTAGTTTTTCATTTTTGAATTTTGGTTTTTTGTTTTAAAAAATAAAAACAGTATATGTTTGATAATTCATTTTAGTTTTCTGTTTTTGAAAATTAAAAACCAAAAAACATGTTTGATAATTGTTTTTTGTTTTCAAATATAACATTTTATTTATATTTTTTTAGTTTTTTACTATTTATTCTTGATTTTTTCACTTTTTTTTAAAAACAAAAACAAAAAATGTGTTTTTGAAAGCTACTTTTTTTAGTTTTTAGAATTCCTTTAATATTTTAAAAACATTTTTAAATTTTAAAAAACAAAAACTAAAATTGGTTATCAAACAAACCTGTTTTTAAAATATTAAAAAAAAACACAGAAAACAAAAAACGAAATAGTTATCAAACGGGGCCTAAATGTGTAACGTTTAGGCTACACATGATTTAAGTAATACTACCCGACACCGTCGGAGCCAATCCCTTCCCCTTCTATTAGGGTCCGAGTCGATCCGTTAGGGGATCCACTACGCAATCCGACCCAGCGTACGGGTCAGGCTCGTGCCTTAACAAATCATGGGTCAAGTCTTTCCAAATGTTCTTCTGTTTCTTAGGCTCCTTTGCCATGGTAAACATTCTAATTCATTACATACTAACCAAGAGAAATCAAACAACAAAAGAAATTCCAATCCACAACACAATCAAACAAAACAGGAATCCACTAAACATATAAATTATCAAAAGGGTACAAACCAACAACCAAAAAACCACAAATCAAAACCAACACATTCCAAAAAGGAAACTAAAAAAAAAAAAGAAGCTCAATAATGAAGAACATAAACATTATACTCAATAACAGCATCCCCAGTGTAGAAATCAATCTTATTAGTCTTAGCTTCAGCATAGCCTCTTGCAAATCTAAACAGCCCACTTCCACCAATCACAGGCATTTCCCTCACAGTTTCCATAAATGGGTTTCTTCCAAATATCGTAATCGAACTTCCATTATATTTGCCGCTCACAAACGCGAAATTCATCGCCATTAACAGCCCAAATTTATCTTGCGAAGCCGATGCGTACAGCCCCTGAGCTCGTCCCCACAGTTTGGACTTCGGATCTGGAGTTTCCGTTAATGGGTTGTCGATCATATGGACCGAACCGAACCCGGTCATCGACGTGTTCGAAACCGGCGGTACGATTCGAACCGAGGATGGGTTTTTGCCGCTTAATACGTCGTGCCAGTAGAACCGGAAGTGGCTGAGCTTTTCTTTTCTTAAACCCATTTGCTTTCTGTCCACTGTTTTTGCGAATTGGTGTTCATCCTTTTCGGCTATGGCGGAATAGATGAAGAAACAGAGAAAGATGAAATGGGTAGCTGAGATTTTGGCCATTGGATGTGAGATTTGGAAATTGTGTGGCTCTGTTTTTATCACTTTGTCAGATGAAACTATATAAAAGCAGATGCTTGATGCTCTGTTTTCAATTTGAGTTTGTCCTTTTTAGTCTTTTCCACTTCTTTTGTTTTTTAATTATTGTTCTAGAATGTGGAAGTTAGGATTCCAAAAAATAATAATCAACTCTCGTAATTCTTTTTATATAAAAACTTTATTGGCGACGGTGGTCCCCCATATGGAATGGAATACCCAACTAAAGCATATCACTATACATTTGTTTACTTTTCCTTTCTTAAGATTTTTTTTTTTTTTTAGTATAAATTGAGGGGAGAAGACCAATCAAGTATTAAAACTATCAATTTTTGAATGAGCTCATGAAGTTGAAATAGATTAATACCATTCAAGATAACTAATTAGTCACGCCCTTAATCCTTTTTTGAGGTCAAGCCATACAAGCTACTTTCATCTTTTTAATTTTAATTATGTTATTAAATTTTGAAAAGGAATATAGATGATTGAGAATATTATATTTTTAGTCTTTTAAGTTTGGGATTTAGTTTTAATTTAGTTTCTATATTTTAAAATTAAACAATTTTATCCCTGACATTTTTAGTCTTTCGGTATGTGTTTAAGTTTATTTTTATACTTATTTTCTTTTTAAAATTAAATTCACATGAAAATTAAAATAATCACTTCATTAATATATTAAAATTTAAAATTAATTTTGTTATATTAAGGACTAAAGATAAATATTATTGAAATGTCAGAAATAAAAGTGTTTAATTTTGAAACATAGAAACAAAGTGAAACTAGATACCAAACATAAAGGACTAAAAAAGTATTTTTCCCTTAATTATTTTAATGGCAAAAAAAAAAAAATCACAAAATACTTATTGAAATGATTATAGGTCATTTGACATATGATTTGTACTAACGTTCTCGACATTAGAGGTTCGAATCTTCAGCCTACATGTTGTCAACAAAAACCTACAAACATTTTCCTATTCAAATGATTAGTCGAAAACATGCTAAAAAAATTATTAGTCGAAATTAGAGATGTCTATTTTTTTGCGGGGACCTATTCTAACGAAGCGCAAATCCTCGTTGAGGTTGGAAATAAAGAGGAAGTGATGGTGGAGGAATGTATTTCCCATTCCCATTTCCACAATCACACCTCTTTTAGATTTTTTTTTTAATCTCTTTTTACCTACTTAATCTTTAGATTATATTGTTTTTGTTGGCTAAAATATCTATTTAAATGTGTGTGTGTGTGTGTTTTTTTTGTTTTTAAATAAACAAGTATCTAATCCAAACTTAATAAATATTTGTTTCATGGAAATTTAATTATTCGAAAATATTATCAAAAAATTATTTATAAAAAATAATTAAAAAAAAATATTGATCGGAAAAAATTCATCACGAGAATAGTTACTTCTGACTCATTTCGGAGAATCCTAACTAGGGGTGAAAAAAAAGTCCAAAAACCGAGTAAACCGAATCGAGCCGATCCAATGGATCGGTTCGGTTTTCTAGCAGTATACTGGATCTATTGGTTTGAATTTGTAGAAAATCGATTTTTTTTTGTTCGATTTGGTTTCATATTAAAAAACCAATACTAAAACCGAATCGAACCGAATGATGCTATAGATACCAACTAAGAAACCCTAAGTTCATTCTTCAGCCATTCATTTTAAAACCCTCTTCATTTTCTACACCGCTTCCTTTCAATCGCTTCTTCATCTTCTACGCTGGCTATTTAATCACTTCGACTTCTGCACCTTCTTCTTGATCGCTTCCATCGCTTCGACTTCTACGCCTTCTTCTTGATCGCTTCAATTTCTACACTTCGTCTTCTCATCTATTCTACTTCTCGCTCCCTTTTTCTCTCGATTTTCCTTCACTCGCTTCTGTCACACTTGACCCAAGAACCCTAGAAATCACCTCGCCGGTAAAATAGAGAAAAGCAAGGTTCAAATCGTCAACAATCTGATGGATTAGAAATTCTGTGAGTCCTCTTCTTTTACGTCTATTTCCTCCTTGATTTCTTCTTGTTCTTTCTTCTTTTGTGATGCTTAATTTTCGCTTGAAACAAAATTTAGCTTAATTTTTCTCTTTTGAGTTTCATATCTCAGAACTTCATGGTGAGAATCGTTTTACCTTTTTATTTTTGTTGGACATAGAACTTTTGCTGGGCTCGCTTTTTAAATTTTACAAGTTCACTCATCTGAGATTTTATGGAAAAATCGAACTTTAACAACAATATAAATCAAAACCGAAATCAATCCATAATCGAACTGAACCGAACCGAACTAAAACCGACCAAATCCGAACCGAGATCACCAATAATCCTAACCACAATTTCAGAACAAAAAAAAAAAAAAAAAATCACAGCGATGAAGCAATTCTTCGACTCTACCCCATACTATAGACATCTCTAATCGAAATTAACATGCCAACCAATATCTAAAGACATTATATATCTAAAAAGTAGAGTACACATAACGTCGTTCACGTAAATTGATCTTATTGTCAATGTATTAAACTTGATTTTAAGAATTATGTTGTTAATAGAGTCAACGACATCATATGAGTTGAAATTAATAATACACAACGATTATAATCTTCTATATGACAGAATGATTAGCGACCATGATCTTAATCTTCTAAATAGTTGATGTTGAGTTGTAAATGAGTTTATGTTTGGTTTCCAACTTTCTTCATTTATATATATATATATATAAAGATATTGTTCGAGACCATCATTTTATCCCACATTAAAAAGGTAAAAAGTTCTCAACAAATTTATAACATATGTATGCTATTCACCTCATAATTAATTAGTTTAAAGTTGAATCTCATATTATCTACTATACTATTAAAGAAGCACGTAATTTGGAAGGTAATGTTTTTTAAGTGACATCATCTTAATGGACATTGTGAAAGTTCACCTTGTGTTACTTTAAAAATGTGGAAAAGAATTTCTATATATTTATAAGATATGTGGACTAAAAAGTTCATATTAACATTATCATTATTTTCTACCCCTTTGTGGGTGGGGGTTTGAACTTGAGGTGTGATACTTGGAATTGGAAGTAATGTTTGGTGTTGTTTGTTAATTAATTTGGATATAGTGTTAAAAGTCTATTGATATGCCATATGAAATCAACCAAACCCATTCACATCAAACCAATACATCTTTTGATTCTCACATGGTCTCTAGTCCAAGTCTTTGCCACACTTTCCACAATATGGAAATTAATGCTCAACTTTTCCTTCCTTCCAACATGACTTTTACTTTCATTTTAGCTTCCTTGCTTTTGCATACATTCAATTAGTTCACCAACCTAGCAATAATGACTTAAGTTGGCTAAAAAAAAAAAAAAAGGAATCTTCTTTTTTTAACATTGAATGCATGGTAATATTGTAACAAGTTAAAAAAAGAGCACATGTAAAAGGAAACTCTCTAATTTATTATTATTATTATTATTATTATTTTTTTTTTTTGAGAATAAGGAAACTCTCTCTTTTTTTTTTTTTGAAAGGAAACTCTCTAATTAAGTGCTTTTGTTGATGAAAGCATTTAATATTTGTCTTAAAAGTCGATTTGATTATCTCCTTTCACCATTAAGTGCTTATGTTACTAAAGTACTTTTTTTAGTTTCAAAATCTGCTTTCACCATTCTAAAAATTATCACAAACTCAAATGCACCCTAAGGTAAATAATATTTTAAAGGAAGTAAGCTATATAAATTTTGAAAAATGAATCTAAAATCCTTATCTAATAAAAAAAAGGACTAATAAATTAAAACCAAAGAAACTAAATGGACCTAAGTCTTTTCTATCATTAAAAGATTATGAATTCTAATCTAATCGAACTAAAAAAAGTATTAATTTAGAAAATTTCCCAAAAATAATTTGTAATCAATTTAGAGAAAGTAAGAATTATATTACGTTGTTTATCTAAATTTTTTTTTATTACCTTCAAGACACAGACAAAACTTATTCTTCTTTAGATCTAAAACACTTCAAGACACAAACAAAGAAACATTCCTTCATATAGTTGAGTGAAAAATGTGATAACAGAAGGTTCTATTCAAAATGATGTTGCAAAACCTTTGTAATGATCTACATTTCTGTGAGTCAAATTAAATGTAGGGAATTTGTTGTAAGTAGCCAATTTTAACATCCCTATTTTAGTTTTGTTAATTTTCTAAAACTATTTCATCTATAGTAAAATATTTCAATTTTTATTTTCTTCAATCAATTTTACTTTATTATTTTTAATCAGTTTAATTGATTGGCTTCAATTTATTTCACTTGATTGTTTTCAAACTGGTTGAAACTTTAAATGTCACTTGATTGAAACTATCAATTTTATTTGATTAAAGATATTAGCTTGTGGGTTGGAATGTCAAAAGTGAGTGAAATGTTCATTCACAGTTTTTCTTATATTCGAATAAGTTTTTTGTTATATTTGAATTTATTTTTCTAAAATTTAGTATACATTGAATTTTTTTCCTTTTTTATTATTGACGAAAAATCTCCTCAAATGTATTGACATTAATTCAATTAAATTTTACTTTAATTAAATCATTTAATTTTGTACTAAAATTAACTAAGGGCATTTTGTAATTAATGGATCTAGGTCGTTTGTTCTCTCAAAACAAAAATCCCCAAATTTCTTCTCTTTTTTCACATTCATGTCGCCTGCCCCTCTAAGCAAGCTTTATTGCCGTCGTGGAACTTTTGTCTAACAGGGGCGGACGTATGAAGGGACTAGAATTGAGTATGGTGATGCAACGTAAGATCTTTTTTAAAAATACAAAATTACTATAATTTTAAAAAGGTTGCATTAAAAAAGTTAAAAATTCTTGTAGCATAGCAGATTGGGTCCTCTTAAATTTCTAAATGGCACAGGTTCGATCCTATTACGTTGAATGTTTTTTATAGTTTTTTTCCTTTTTTTTACTTGTTTTAGTTTGTGAACTTTCAATTGTACGTTATAACTTTTTTTTAAAAAAATATTTTTTACTTTTTACACATTTTATTCACACGATTTCCTCTTTTTTATTTCCTTTTTTTAACAGTTTTTATTTTATTTTATTTATTTTTTATTTTATTTTTTATGTATTGTACCTTTTAACAACTAATTATATGTTTCTTTTCTTTCTTTTTTTTTTTTTTGAAAACAAACAAACACTAGCATTAAAAATCACAATTCATACAACCTATTCCCCCATAGGAGATAAAACCACCAACGGGACAGACCCCCGAACATTGGTATTGACCTCGAACTACAAGTTCAAGGGTGGTCATCCAAAGCACAATGAACCGACAAGTAAAGAAATCGAAAACAGCCATAGACCAAATCGATACCACAACCTTAACATACATGGAATAAAGAAGGCCAGGAAACCATCATCCAACCCACAATAGGTGAGTTACGATGTACTTTGGGGGATAATACTTGGAGCTTAAGAACTATTGAGGTACGTGACCCCACCAAAGTAAGAAAGGGAGGGACGATCTCATATAAGACCCCCCCTCTCCTTGAAGCGATCTAATCCACACCCGAATACGAATTCCTTTGTCCACCAGTTCCACTAAGGAACGCACCTGAGAAAAACAACCTATTGTACCCTTAAAATAAAAAGCAACATAGCTAATGCAGGCATGGAACAAGAATTTTAAAACTAAAAACCCATATAAACCAGCCCAGCACAAATGAGAATTAAAAAAATACCAACAGCAGGAGTCCACGGCCATCAAAAATATAAGAAGAAGCTGGAAAAAGAAGATAGAGCACCAAGAAAACTCATGATCTTCACCATTGAAGGTTTTTCAAGAATCCCATATACTGAGCTTAGAACAAAACTAAGCACTAAGCTTAGTTCGAATTTTGAATTGCCATTTTGCCCTTTTCCGAAGCAAGGAAAGTGAGCCAGATTGTGGATTAGGAAACATTTGCTCAAATAAGTTCTTTAATTTATGATCATCAACAATAACTGTCACTTTTATCAAATAAAAGAACTTCTTCATCTGTTTCAGAAAATTACAGCCACATTTGCCATGGCATCAATAAAAGCTTGTTTAGTTTTTTATTTTAAATGCTCAACAAAATATTTCCAAAACATAAAGCACTTGTCATTAGATAGTCCATCTGAATTACCTAAATCCCCAACAAGTACCTAAATCCTTTTAGTAACAGCTTCAATGTTTGGCTCCTAATCGAATGTCTCAAATAATTATATAATCATAATATTAGAAAGTGTGGATATCCATCTCAAAATCAATTAGTGATGAGAGGAGTAGCTCTCCTACCTTATAAACTTAGGAGCTATCCTCATCTTGTCAATGTGGGATCCTCAACACTTAAAAAGGTCTTCAACCATTTCCATGAAACCTTTCTAGAAAAATCGTCTAGTCGAAATGAACAATTTTTCTTTTTCGTCAAAGTTTTAATGTAGATCAAGAGTGAAAGAACATTGTTAGAAGTAATTTGCATAGGATCTTATGGAAGAAAAAGGTCACGTAGAAGATTGATGCAGCTACATTTGGTATAAAAAACAAAAAGGTGGTGATTTGGTCTCATTTCTAGGATGATATAATTTTGTTTGATGAGGAGGAGGGTTTTAATATCGAGTTTCAAGAATTTGAAAAGATTTGTTTGACTAGGCAACTCAAAGGCACAAATCTGAGAGCAAACAATGAACACATATAGTGAAAACAAAGAAATGTTAACATATAAATGTGAAAAACAAGTTGATCGAAAAGCAAATCTCAAAAACCTGAGGCGAAAACTCACATATCTGGCAAAAAATATCAAAACTTAACTTGAAGAAGAACACGATAACTTCAAATGACGAAACACGAAAATAGATATTTATGAAGAAGAGCACGAGAATACGAAAATTTGTAAGCCGAGTTTACAGAATACAGATATGAGAAAGGGCGGAATTTAAAAAACACGGATTTATGACGGGGATCTTCAATGTCGAGCGGTCTGTCATTAAAGATCGTCCGTCATGAAAACTATCTATCATTAAAGATCCGTGCTTTTTTAAAAAAAAAAAATATCTATCCTTCATCAAAGATATGTGTTTTTTAAAAAGTTGGAAACCATGCGCCATTAAAATCCAAAATTGTAGTAGTTGGAACTTTGTTCCTTTTGAATATCAACAATAATATTAAAGTCGTAAGCTATTGATTTTCTGTTACTTGCAATTTCTTGATGATAGTGGTTGTAATACAAGTTTATTATTAAACAACAAATTATAAAATTAATTTTTAAAAAACTCCATCAAATATCTAACCTTGCATTTCCTCTCCTTATATCTTAACAAGATTTTTATCTCTGCTTATCTCATCTCCCGGTACACAAACAAAATTTTCGTGCTCGTGCTGTCGACATTTCATCTTATCTACAGTCAAACACCTTTAGATCCCAAAGAAATAATTGATATATATTTAGTTGGAAGTTTAAATCTTTCATACCTACATTTTGTTGCATAATACTAATTACCAAATTTATTTTTTAATCTAATGGTCGTCCCAATAAATAAAATTAAAATTTGAAATGGAGTGGGTAGTCAAATGTTGCATGCTTAATCAAAAATCAAATTCACAGAATAATGTCCCGAATGGTTGGCAAATGCAATCTTTAGTCTATCTGCTGATATCACTGCTAATCTACTAATATAATTACATTCCACACCATCTATTTAAATAAAATCGGACATAAATATTCAAGCTACCAGAAAAACAATCTGGCTGCGGATAAATTTATAAATATATATATATATATATATATATATATATATATATAATAGTTTCAAATCCAAATCATAACTACCTAAAAATAACTTTAGGACGTCTAAACCCAAACTTTGTGTTATTATTATTATTATTAGACTTTTGTAACCACTGGCGCAAGAGTTTATGTATATGTGTTTGGGAACCACGATTATGTGTATTTATTTAGGAGGATATACAATTTTTATATATAGCATGCATATTTAATCTCACATCAATCCGATCGGTTACTCAAATGAACTACTACAAGGAGTAAAGTAAAGAAGATTTAAAAGATTTATACATTACATCTTCAAAAAGGTCAGTAATGCGCACAAACGAGACAAAAGTCTTTTAGTCCAAATTTATTTTTAATATTAGCGCAACAAGTTAAGAAGAAAATGAGATCAAGATGAAATGAGGGACAAAATTAATTACAATTTGGAACTTTTTGACGTGAAACTTTGTCAAATATGCTCATAATTGCAAGTAACTTTTCATAATACTTTGTATAATTTATTTAATACACATCTACCTTTTTATTTAGTATTTAAGTCTCTCAATTGATGTAGAATTGACTTTTGGTTTGTCTTATTTTTTACAAATTTACATTTAATAGCTTTATTGAAAATTTCTTTTTGTAGTCCAATGCATGCACTATTTGAACTTTAAAAATATTTTGTAATAGTCCACTTTGAAAGAATATTGAATATCAGAATGGTGTTTTCGTGAACTCTATTTAGTTTTTTATTTTTAAATCTTGTTTTGGTTTAAAGTTAAATCAATTCATTGAATTAGTCTCGATCAAATCAATTCTTTTGATCAAATTAATTCTTGTGTAAATTGTTTTAGAATCTAACATTGACCATCATATATAAATTTTAAGCATGTTCTAAGAGTTCTTATAAAATCTTATTTTATGAGTTTTTGCAAGGATTCTAGAAGGATCTTTAGATTTGAACTATATATTTAAAAATGAAGGATTTAAACTAAGAAAATTAGCATAATTAATCACTTTTAATAAAATATTTACAATTATATCGTCAAATATTATTTAATAGCAATCTTATTTTTGTGTATTTATTTAAAGAAAATACTTTTTATAAACTCAAATTTTGTCTCTTAGTAAATTGGGGGAGCCAACGTCTTACTTTTAAATTATGGTTTAGTAGTGCAACAAACTCTTTAAATTAATATCTTTTTAATTATCATACTATATATTAAGTTCATTTTGATCCAATTTATCTTTAAAAAATATTTTTAGAAAATACTAAACGTGAAAATTTTCAATATGTAATCGATGTTGAAACAAATTCAATAAAACATTTAACTAAAAACGCTCAACAATTAAAAATGCAACAAGTTGAACTCCTACAAATTCCAAGGAGTTATATTAGAGATTAATTGTCTGGATAACTTCAACGGCTTCAATAATTTACTAAAGTTCTTAAAGAATTTGGCAAAAAGTTATGAATATGGAGTTAGCAATACTAAGAAGTTATTAAGGAAATTTGTAACACCTACTTTTCTCATGTATAAATATGACTCTAAAACTCTTAGAGCATCAAGCTACTTTTCATATCAAAAAATAGAGTTTGAGAGAGTGAAAAAGATGCTTTGTATTTGAGATTTACATGCTTTGAAGAAAGCAAAATCATGCAATAATATGGTTATTTCAAGTGGACGTAGATGCTCTTGTCGAACCACTATAATTCTGAGTGTTAGTTCTTCTTCTTCTTACTTTTATTTTCTATTTTAAGGTTTATAAGTTGGTATCAAAGCCAGGTTTATAAATTTAGATCTTGTGGAGAAGAAATTCAAAAGGAGTCGAAATTGAGAATTTAGAATTCTTGATTTCAAAGAATCTGTAGAAAATCTCAGAATAAGAAGTTTCCATTCAAGGATATCATAATTGAGTTTTTAAACTAAAAATGGTAGCAACCACGAAATATGAAATTGAGAAATTTAGTAGAAAAGGGGATTTTACCCTATGGGCAAAGAAAATCAAAATTATTTTGATTTCTCAAAAAGCTCACAAAGCTTTAGAAGATCCCAATACACTTCCTACAACAATTAGTAAAGAAGATAGACAAGACATGGAAGAAACAGCTACAACTACCATCATGTTGAATCTAGCAGATAATGTTTTTTGACAAGTGATGGATGAAAAATCCATGTATGTCACATGGAATAAGCTTCACACTCTTTATGACAAGAAGGATTTTCCTAACAAGATTTATCTAAGGGAGAACCTTTTCTCCTTTAAAATGAACCCTGAAAAATCTCTAGATGAGAACCTTGATGAGTTCAAGAAATTGACAGCAAGCTTTAATCAATTAGATGAAAAACTAGGGGTTGAAAGTGAAGCTGCAATTCTGATTAACTCCATACATGATGCCTATAAAGAAGTGAAGTCAGCCCTAAAGTATGGGAGAGATAGTGTGACAGTTGATTCCGTGATAAATGCTTTAAAGTGCAAAGAGCTGGAATTGAAAGCAGAGGTCAAGCCTCCTAGCAATGCAGAAGCACTTTTTATTAAAGGGAGAAACTTCAATAAATGGAAACCAAAATACAATAACGGTAAGAGATACCATAATAACAAAAACCCTCTTAAATGTTTTAAATGTCATGAAACAGGTCATTTTCAAAAGGATTGTCCAGAGAATGAAAGTGAAGA